>PVIR01003789.1:44381-85098 GCA_004026965.1 Petromus typicus | reverse complement strand
TTTTTAAAAATATGAAATATGAATGTCCTGGCCATTTCTGAATTAGGACAAAAGACTTTTAATGGAAGTAATTTTAAAAATTCCTATTTAAGGTAAATGAAACATAAATATACTTTAAATGTTTGCAGGAGCAATATAAAAGGGTTAAATACAAATTCTGACCTGATTTCATTAATTATTTCCTTATGGTGAGATTGGGGAATTAGATGATTATGAAATGTGGGAACTTTCAGTAATAATAATTATTTACAAGAGTGACAATAGACAAATCCCTTGACTGTACTCAGATTCAATTTCTCCCCTGTAAGCTAAGAAAATTAGGTCGGCTCAACTAGCTCAGGAAATCATGAGGATGAATGAAATGTCCTGACTCTCTGTGAAGCACCACGAAGCCCTCAGATCGAAGTCCCTTTTGAAATGCAAAGAATCAGTGAATTAAATTATTTGTTTCTATCAGAGGAAGAGACTAAGGGAACCAATTCTATCCCAAACTGGAATGGTCTCGTCCATGTTCTATCAGTCTGTCTTTGCTGAGTTTAGATTTACTGAGGAAAAGAAGGAAGAATGTAGTTGGTAAAACAGTTCCATCACCGGAAGTGAGACATTAGCTGCAAGCTCAGTAGAGACAAATTCGCTCTGTACTCTGATCTGAATGGGCTCTCTGGCTTCCTGCCTTATGTCTGAAGACCTGTCTGATGGCAAACCAAGCTGCCAGCTGGCATCACCAGGCTTCCCTGCCCCTGTGGTTGGCCAGTGCTGTCAGCATCACAGAAAGAAGCGGGGAGGGTGGGGGGAGCAAAACACGTCGCCATGATTCTCCCTTCTCTGCCCAGACAAGGGACAGGTGGTCCTGTCAACAGCATTCTCCCAGAGTGAATGGAGAGCAAACGGCTTCCCTGGAACCTCAGTTTGTGATGGGGAATTGTGGCAGAAGCGAAGGCTGTTGTTCCTCTTTCTAACATATGCCCTTCAGTCCTCCCTCTTATCACATGAAAGCCCTGGCGGACAGAAGGGCTCTCCATGGTGACATTGGATCCCCCGGAAGCTGTGCTTGGAAGAGAGGCCCTCTGGGACATTGCCTAGGTAGTAAATGAACTCTTGTTAAACTGCGATTTAGGGGTTCACTTGTTACAGCATCATGTACTCTACCGCATCTCATACAGTCTGGGGCAGATGGATCCACTCAAACTAGTCTCTTCAACCAATCAAAACTAGGCTCTGGGATCTCTGGAGAGGCTGGAAAAAAGGCTTTCTTGTTCTTCCTTGTCTTCCTGGCAGCCCAAGCTTCCTGCTGACCATCTCAACAGGTGGTGGCTGCCAAAGCCGCAGCCTCCTCCTGGAGCATCTCAGGTAAAGGAGGTCATGGATGTTCTCTGCAGGTCACACCCTGGAAACTCACTGTGTCCTGGCTGGGGTGAAAAGTCTATATTTTTTTCCTGCTCTTCCCAGGGTGATATCAGGCCTCAGTTCTCCCCCCGCCCTGAGCCCAGTGTGTGTGATCCACTGTTGCCTGTGGTGTGACCTGGCTAGTACCCATGTTGACCACCAGAGACAAAGACCGACACAAAAACAGCTTAACATGTCCCACTGCTTCCGAATAGTTAAGCACCAGGAGTAACGCAAGGGAGATTTCTGACATTTTGGAACTAACACAAGGACACAGAGACCTGCCTTTAGAAGGCAGCAGAAGGCTAAAGACCCCAACAAAGCATGAGGGTACCGAGTGCCATTGTCTGGACTCTCATAATCTCTAGCACATTCATGAAGTGATAGACACCAAAAGAGCTCATAAGCATAGTCTGAGAGTGACTTTTCCAGAAGTGTCTTCTTCATCAAAGTGTTTCCAAGCAATACAACTCCTACCGTGTCTAGTGGTGCCAGAGCTGTAGGCCTGGGCCACATCGGGGCCACATCTAGATCAAGATAGGTTAGTTTCGTCCTCATGGTGTTTTAAAAATATGACAGCCACATTTTTTTAATGAAATTTTTTGGTGATGAGATTTCATAGAAAAGTTGAGATTTCTGGCTCCTCTGACATGACTAGAAGATTGAGCAATATGGACCCAAGTTCTTCCCTGGTGACACTCTGTGGTAATTAAATTACTGTCACCCTTTGACCTGGGAATGTCTAAATAAAACATTTTATTTCAGTAAAATATTGCCACGAATCCCCTTCCAAATACTCCCTCTCACTCTGAATCCACTTCACTCATCATTCTTACCACTTTCTAAAGCAGCTCTGGAGTCCTCTTTCCTGAGTGTGTTTACAACTATGCCCAAAAATTCAGCGAATGCTACTGCCAGGTGCCAGGCAACAGAATGGTGGTTACTACAAATATCACGGGCATCCTCATCCACTTATTCACCAAATCAGCACCCCAGACTTTTGACTCCTCTCCAAAGTCGAAATGACTATGATAGAGAAACATTTTGAATGAGGACATCAAGGCAGGCATGACAGCTCAACTAAAGCACTCATGAAAGAGAAATTTCAGAACTGCTTGGCAACAACAATGGGATAAGTGTGTTTGGAATGTGTGTGTGTTTGGGAGACTGGGTTTTGAAGGGGATTAATGGTGATGTGTCTTTTATTGTAATAATTTTTAAATCTTTATTTTTATTTTCTGGTACTAGGGATTGAACTCAGGACCTTGAGGTTGAACTAAATCCCCAGCCCATAATTATTCAATTTAAAGTATTCACTATAGTTTTTAATCATGCAGTATACTTTTATTTTCATGGCTGGCTATGTGCCAAGAACCTCTTATAGGTATTTGCATTCTCTGCTCAAGAAGAGAAAGAAGAATCAGCATTTAGAAAGGGTATATTCTATCCTATGGATTTGGAGCAAGGGACAGAGGACAGCAGCAGCAAGTCCCTTGCTGAAGGGGCTGCTGGTATAGACATGCTCACCAGAAAAGGTCCCCACAACTGACAGAAGCACTGAGCATGTGGTACCACTGGCCCTTGCCAGATGCCTGGGAATCCCCCTCTGGCCTGTGTCTGTCCCGGCACCATTCCGGTTACCTCAGCAGGTATAAATGAAAAGCCAGTGTCCTTGGCCTGCAAAAGCCTTGGTTCTCCTGCTGACTTTTGCTTTATATCAGCCATGAACCAAACCCCATGTGAGGTAGCAGCTTCAGTGACACGAATTCTCAGATCTCAGCGTGCTCCTTTTTATGACTGTCATGGTACCCGGATTTCAAGTTCAGGGTTGTTCTTGGTTTCTTCACTACTCCTTATTTCTTGATTTTTTTTTTTTTTTTTTTTTTTTTTTTAGACAGGGTCTCGCTTTGTGGTTCAGGCTGGTCCTGAGCTCAGCCTCCAACTCACATCACAGCAGTCCTCCTGCCTCTGCCTCCCGAGTGCTGGGATTACAGGTGTGATCCACCACGCCCAGCACTGTGGTATGTGGTACTGGTGGCTGCTGGGCGTGAGTCTCCACACCCAGTATGGCATGTGATTACCGGGGATCGAATCCGGGTCCTTGTACTTGCAAGACAGGCGCTGGAACCACTGAGCTATATCCCCAGCCCTTGTTATTTCTTTAATTATCTTTCTCCTTTTCATCCTCTTTTCCTCTTCCTCCTCCTCGTCCACATTGTTCAGTAGTCTTTATCTTCTCAACACAGTATTTCAGAGTGTGTCATGTCTCACTTGTTGACTGATGAGTCCCTCAGTATGAAATACAGGAACTCCAGGACGGTGAGAACTGTGTCTGTCTGTCCCCCCCATGATCCAACACAAGGCCAGAGAAATATATGCTGTATCAGAAGATGATAAAACCTAGAGGTCTGGTGGAATATTATAGAGAGAGGGTACATGGCCCTGGAAAACCCAAAATGTGAGTTCTTACCCATTCTAGGATACTTTCAGGAGGCTTCAAATTTATGGTCTCTCATCTGCCCCCAAAATACCGAAATTCAGGATAGCATATGTTGCTGCATCTAAGATCAAGCAGTGGCCATACTGAGACTGAAGCCCTGTGCATGAGAGAACACGCTCCTCTCTTCACAGCAACCTGGAAATCTGCATTCTTTTCCTGTTAACCTCACCCAGTAAAAAAGAAATGATCCCGAGACTGCCTGTGTCTGAGCCTATGCATGCCTCTGGAGGAAACCAAGTGACATCCTCTCTCTGCCTTCTCACTATCAACTGAAGTTTTATTACATGTGTGCCTCCAAAGAAATATTAGAATCCTTTCCCTTTACGTCAGTCAGCAGTTTCCACGAAGCCCAGCTAGAGACACAGAGATGAACTAACTTGACCTCAGGCGTCATGTGACCGATATTGCTCTGGTTCAATTGTTGTCTGGGAGGGACTGGGGCTTGGGTGTGACATAATAATATGAGTGAAAACAATGGCCACTTGGTTTATATAGTCTTTCTTCCTGTGCTTTCAAAGCAAATTTCAAATCGAATACAAATGATATAAAAGGGAATAAGGCTCGGCAACGGCCAACGGCGGGGCTCAGGATAACCCGGCTGTGTCTTCCGCCAGCACGCGCTCTGGGCAATGGCCGTGGGCAGCAAGGTCTCAGCCCGGCTGCCCAGAGCTCACCGCTCTGCCCTGTTCTGCTGACAGTAACTGCCCCTTGGTTGGGTTTTTCCTCGTCAAATATCATGAGTTTGTTACAAATGACACTCGGCCTTCCTCCGCCCAGCACTGCCAGTTGCCTCATCAGTCATGTGATCTGTCCAAGAAATCTGAGTCTCAGCTAAATGAAGCCATGACATTTTTGGAAAAAAATTTTTTTTTTGCTCTTTCTAGCTTATTTTCCTTCCTTCTCTCTCCTCTCTACCTCCCTTCTCTGCTTCCTTTTTCCGTCCTTCTTTTATAGAGCCTTCCAAAACCAAATATTCAGCTAGTCAACAATATTTATTGGGGATGGGAGAGGCACATAGAAAAGGGTTAAATATTTACAAAGCCCTTTCTGTCACAAGGCACTGAGCCAGGAACTGGGAGATTCATGCTGTGTAATACTGAAGCCCACTCTGAATGGAACCTTCCGGAGCCACCCTTTGCCTAGTGCGATTACTTCACTTCCCGAGGATGTCTGCTCATTTTCTTTTCCCAGCATCCTTTCTATATGAGTACCTTCCAGCCAAGTCAATTTAAAAAAAAAAAAATTTGTTTCCCAGCTTTGAATGACTCCTGAGAACCATCCACTGCTGATGTTAAACACAGTGGAACAGCAAATGTTATAAGGGGGCAGGCTGGGAAATAAGGAAGTAAGGGTTATCCATTAAGAATGCTTTCAGAAGTGGGAGGGTCATGGCCACTTTGAAATTAAGCTCATTTACACAAACCAAAACAAAAATCTGCTAAATGCATCTAGGAAGAAAATAAGATGTGAAAGGCACAGAAGGGCACAGAGGACAATAAAGAATGTACTTGGGGGTGTTTCTCCTTGTCCGTTAGCTGAAGAGGGTCTCAAATATAAAAATACATAACTCAGAGACCCATAGAATATGTTACCTTTAAGTGCAAGAGACTCTTCAACAAAATCTCTAGAGATTATCTATGGAGTTATGCTTGTGCTCTACAAGAAACAAAAACTCTTGCTACAGGAATGAAATACTTGTTGAGTAGACATCATCTCCCCCCAGGCTGAGTAGATTTCTACCTGGAACTCTGCTACCAAGAATTAAGAGTCTCATCTCAAATCGCAGGAAAGATTCCCCCTTCTGGCCTACGTGTACTCAGGTAAATCATTTGGGAGCAAGTAACCGGTTTTCAAGAATTGTGCAAATTTTTTCAACCTGATGTATTTGTGATAGATGCAAAAAAACAATTTCCAATAGTTCGTGAGACCCAAATATTTGTCTTCACTACTACAGATTTGTTTTGACCTATTTTATACAGAGAGGAGTCTTGGGCATCGAAAAGTCTATCATTTCTTGAAATACCGAAAATTCTTCTTCAAATGATATAACCTATATAAAAGACAGGCAAGTCAAAGACATTCCAGAAGAGAAGTTAGCCCGGTGCTTCTAATTATCTTTCGGTATTTCCTTCTTTCCTTAAAAGGCTTAAATAAACTCACTGGTGTTTAATTTTTCTAGTCTTTCCTAAAATTATTGCTACAGCTTTTTTAAATTGGGTAACACAGTTTCTGTTCCCAGTTAACCAACGTCCTTCTCTGTGTCATCCAAACTCAACAAGGAATCGATAGTGATGCTCTGAACAGAATCTTTTAGAGTGGATTGAATTTCATCTAAAAGCATATCATTCTGCATAGCCAGAAGCAGCTTCTAATCTTTATATATAGGAACTTACAAGGCAAAGAATGCAAAGCCATGGGATTAAGTAAAAAATGTGAATGAAGAACTACAAGCTCTTGCTCAGCTGACCCAAGGAAAGCTCAGTTACATTTCCCAAGTTAATCGTGGCTGCGGGTGGGAAACATTGTGGAATACACCTAATAGGCCTTGTAGGTCATTATTTACTGAAATGCTACACTGAGTGGTTTTTTCTTTTTAAATACTAATAACCTAGAAAGCCTGGCCTCATTCAGCAAGAGGGTCAGCATGGAGGCATCTGATTAGTGTCAAAAATGACTGCCTCTCTTTGGTAAAGGAATTTCCTAAAGGAAACATAATTCACAATGACAAATGTCGGCATTTTTAGAATTACAAACATTACCTACAACTTGGATTCAGGTTATGAACCCACTGGACAAAGTTCAGGGCCTGTTTAGTAGCTAGCAGATGAGTCCTGCTTTAAAAAAATAAAAGTCTGTGTATAACATAAATAAAGAGCAGCATAACAAGTCTCTGAGTGAAGGAAAAGCAGACGTGGTGGCCTCAGTAATGAGGCTGTGTCTCTCACCACCTAGTTTCAAGTTGTTGATCGATAGATATATTTCTAATCTGGCTTTTTCAGCTACACCTTTCCAAACCTTACAAAAAGCATTAGTAAAAGAGAGGAGATGTTCAATGTTGGTGGATAAAATTTTCCCATGCTAATTACTAATTTATTAAATAAGGCCAGTTTCTTGATTGATTTTACTTTGAGGGCCATAAGAGTATTGGTTTCCATCTCAAAATGATCACCTTGCCACTCATATCAGCACATAGCTGCATTCGGTTTACCCTCATTTTCTACTTAAAAAGACAGAAAATAAGAAAATTACATTACAGCCCACTATTTATGTTTGTAATTAACTCTTTAGTAGACATTGATGAAGAAAGAAACCTTTCAAAGTTCTCCCATAGCATCTTTAGAGTAACGAATATAAGATACTACGTTCTGACACATTTAATTTCAAGGAAACACAGAGCAAACCTAAGGCATGTGGCGCATCTGTTAACCTAAACATATTCTTCCCACAGGTGATTATCTGTATGTTTTCTGATACATAAATATATTGTTTACAAAATGTTATCCCCTAAGAAAATTTTAAAAAGACAATATGAAATCTAATTTAATAAGGCAATGAAAATAATTATTCTTTCATTTTTGTCATGCATTTGACATTTGTTATTATTATTTAGGCTTAAAAACATGTGCAACTTAGTGTTCATTGTATTATCATTTTTACATCTAATGTACAACTTCAAAAACTCTTTCAATAATTGTTTGACGTGGGAAGGAATTTAGAATAAGAAATATGACGCAAAGTATTTGATGTCTAGAACAACACAAAAGTGGAAATTTTACTTTTTAAGTTCAAGACAGTACTGCGAATGAAATGAGAAGCAGATAGATACTGTACGTCAAACTTGTTCTCACAGGTGTGCTTTCTTAATGTTAAAATACCCGTGTGAATTTTCAGTTTCCCATAATGTAACGGGAGACAATCAATTCTGAAGTTACTCCGTTTGCCTTCAGCCCTTCCCACAGAAGAAGTAACCTCTTGTCTATTTAGATTTTCTGAGTATACCCATGTCCTCCTGCATGTCACACTAAAGCAAAGGTTTGTGTTGTGAGCCAGAGCTTATTGCAAGATCAAAGCTCTAGGCCACTCACAATAAAATAAGAGGGTAAAGCCCAAAGAATCAAAGAAACAAAGGAAACGTTTAGGAGATAAGGATCAGTCTCAGATATGACATTTCATCCAGATCAGATCCTGTGCAGAAGTTCAATTCAAAGCTAAGACAAAAATACAAAGCAATAAGCTTGAAGATGTTGAGTTCCCTTCTTGGCATGTCACTAGTTTATTTCCATTTTTTTAGAATCTCAATGAGTCGGTTACTGAATAGTGATCTTCATCTCATCTTTTAATGCTTCATGTTGCTATAAGGTGTGCGTGGGTGGATTCAGCATTGTCTGTTCTCGATATACTTCTAATCTAAACCTCATAAACAGGTATGATACACACTACTATAAAATACAAAAGCATGAGTATAATTAAGGTATCAGTTTGTGATTTTTTTTCAGTCTCTTAGATTACTATTAAAAGAAATCTTTATGAGAACTAAACACAACTTGACAAGATAAATACAAAAATGACATCTAAAAAGCTAAGTCAAATTCAAATTTTCCTGAAAATAAAATGTGTTTTGGAAAGGCATTTCAAAACTATGCAATGTAAATAGATTAAATGTCTTACCAAGTACTGCAGCTTCAAAAGATATGTCAGTTCTGTTATAAAAGTTCAAAATGTGCTTTTAGCATAAATAAATTTGGATATTTCACATACACACATATTAGAATATTCTGAGTCATGGGAAAACAAAAAAATTAAATCATTTCACAAAATTTGGGCAATGTTTTCTAAGCTATTTCTTTTTTCCAAGGTTTAATATAGCTTTAGGAAGTAGATTATCTTGGCTTTTTTTTTTTAAATCTTTATTGGTACATTAAATATACACATCATGATTGCACTCCATAATGGGGATTTGTACCAGTATAAGACACAACTTAATTCTCATTTTTTTCCCATAGCCCTACCCACTATCTTGGCTTTTTTTATACCTAAGTCAATGAACTCAAGATGAAAATTTCCAAATGTTCAATCCAGATATTCTGGATGTATTTCAATAATGTTAAATTTCATTGGTATAATTATTATTTAAAATATTGAGCTAATAGCAGAATAACAGTTATAATTATTCAACTACAGTTTTTGAGAGGGATTCATATTGTATAACAATGACAGGCATATAAATTATCCTAATGTTCACTATAGGACTCCATACCTTAAGGAGTAAAAGAAAAAAAATCAGGTAATTCTCATCAAAACTCAGGAGATGCTGGATGCAAACAAAGGGATAAAATTAGTGTTTACCTTAGAATCTGGACCTCAGTGGCCTTAAGAATTCTGTTTTACAAATTCTTACTCTAAAGCTCTGACTCCGGTCAGTTTCAGAAAGAAAATTTTATGTAAAAAGCAAGTATTCAAGTCATGTCATATTTTGGTACAAACTCAATGTTGAATGCGATGATGACGTATCTTCACAGTGTACCAATAAAGATTTAAATTTTTTAAAAAAGCAAGTGTTCTCTGAGTTACCAACATGTGGTGGGATCGATTGATGGGTCACAGCTGTCTGGTGCCGTGAGGGCGGAGTCCTAGCACAAACCTGAAAAGTGGGAATACAGTACCCGGTTCACAGAGAAGGTAAACTAAGCCCTGGAGAGATTCAGTGATTTCCAGGAATTACCTCCTCATCACTGGCAGTGCCCCAGCCTCTCCAATCAGAAACAGCTCCTGCTTCTATAATCATGAAGGCTATCGGAGTCCATGGCACTCTATGAAAAAGTCAGGAGTAAATGCTTAAAATATTCTTATTTCTTCTTAGACTAATAACTTACCCTCCAAAAAGAGCTATGGAGAGCTGGCAGGAAAGATAAAGACACATGCATATCAAAACACTTAGAGTAACTGTTTACAAAGCTATTTTATATGTAATTAGGTTACCCAAACTCTCAGGAAGCTTGGAATGGTATTAAGATAACCTCTTACAAACCTTCACCAAGTAAAACATGCACATACAGAAAGTTGCCAAAAAAAAAAAATTTTACAAAAACCAAACATAGTTCAAACACTTCATTTGATTAAAAGTTTTCTTAACTAACTGGAATGTTTCCTTCAATTTTCTCTTTGGATTCTAAAACTATATTATGAAATTGCTTTTCAGTTCCCCATACGGGAATTATTTAATCATGCCTTTACCAGCTGTGAACATAGCCTCTCTCCTGATAACAGTTTATTTTTAAAGGAAATTGTCTTTGAAGAAAATATTTTGATATTATGCAGCAACATAAGAGTTCATTGGAAGAAACTTTAAAACAAAACAAAGATCATAAAGAGAATGAGTTTAGTTGGTCTGTAGGGAAAAAAAAAAAAAAAAAAAAAGCAATAGCAGCTACATAAAGATAAAACAAGACCGGCCACTCAGGTGGGGGAAACAACTGGGCTATTCCACATAAACACCACAGACTGGCAGCCCCTTCTTCCATGTCCTACCGGGTGTTTTGATGTCCCCAGGCATGGCCAAATGTCCGGGCCCTGGGGCTCACCCAGACCCAGACACTGTCTTGAGTATGTCCTGCTGTTCCTGCACACTGCAGATGGCACACATTGTTTGCAAGCCTTCACTTTGGGGTGAATAAATAAGAGAGAAAACTTAAGCTGAGAGGGACAAGGATAGAGATGAGAGTGGCCTCCTTAAAGATGGAGGAAAAGAAAGATAGGAATGAGGAAATTACGGCTGGCTCTGCCCTGTGTTTGGACTCTCCAGAGATATGCAGAGAAAAGTGGGGACAATGAGGCATCAGCCAAACTAGAGGATGGGACCCCAGTGTCAGGGAGCCAAAGGAAAGAAGCTTGTGCTGAGGCTGTAAGGTATTGGGGGCAGGATAATTCAGGGAGGCACAAGGCAGCTTGTGCTTTGGAAGCAGTTTAGCAACATCCTCAGTCTCAACTCACTAGATGTCCATCAACACCTCTCTCCCAGGATCCCCCGACTTGTGATGGACAGATCTCCCCAAGGGGGACTCGTGCTACCAATGTGACAAGGTCAGAAGTGCTCAGAGCTCAAAGAACTGTCGTTTCTATCATGTCTTGCCCCCAACAGTCTACAATGTTTTCCAGATTTGGGACTTTGGATTTCGGTGCTGGGGATTCTGAGCCAGAAGGGCTCGACCCTTTGCCTTCAGAAAGACTATGACTTTGAAGGGGAGATGGAGTACCAAGTAAACACCACAGAGAGTGCCAACAAGGGCGAGGAAATCACGGAATCTGAGGAAAACTGAACACAAACATTTGAGCCCAAATGAATAGTGACCAAAGTGCTGGTACAGAGTTCAACAGCCTCCTACCATTGCTTTAGTTCTTCAATTTCTGGATCACTGACAGGTGCTAGCTGGCACACCCCCCCAGTAGGGGTCGGCACCCCTAGTTCCGTAGTTCCGGGAGGAGGAGTTCATTGGTCAACAATCTGTGCCGGATTGTCCCAGAGCACACAGCTCAGACAGCCTGCTCAGGCCACACCAGAGACGAAACCGAGACACAGGTGGGGACAACAGCTTGCTGACCGAGGACAGCACTCGCTCTGAGTCGTGAAGACTGAGAATTTACTTGGTGAACACAAAGAACAGGAAGAGGAATAGGAATGCAGAAGCTAAGGCCATGGGGGGAGGAAGAGATGCGACACAGCAGCAGTTTAGCCGGCAGCGTGGGCAATGTGTGGCAGGCCTTGGGCGGACATTATTGGGCAGGTGCTGGAAAATAGCCCCAGAGTTTCCACTAACGTTCAGGGGAACTAGATTATTATGGCAGGAGTTTGGCAAATAGATTAAAAATAAGAGCAGAAAGAGAAATCAAGTTGAGCCCCTGGACTCAGTGCAAAGAAGATGCCAGAGGTGGAACTGGCAGGGGTGAGTGTGCATTTGCTGCAGGAAGGAGGAGTGATCACAGAAAGAAGACAGCACACGCCTCAGTGCACCACTCCCCAGCCAGGTCCTCACTGTGCTGTGAGTGTGCAACTGCTAGACTGTTACACACACACACTCACACATACAGTTATCATCCCCATGTAAAATATGCTACAACTGCACTTAGCAGCTAGACATTAATAAGAAAATATTGACTGCTGCTAATAAAGGAGGAGGATCACAAGTTTGAGCCCAGCCTGGGCAACATGGTGACTTAGCAAGTCCCTTTTTCAGTATCATCAACACATATACATGCACACACGTACACACACACACACACACACACACACACACGTACACACACATTTTGCAGCACATCTTAATTTATACAAAAGAACCAAAGCACAAGGAAGACATAGGGAAACTTCAAATTTGAACATAGATAAGTAAAATAAGCCAGATTTTGCTTTACCTTTTGACTTATCACCACTTGTAACAATTTTCAAAATAAGAGTCTTTCTAGTGCCTGTTAAATTTTTCTAAAAGAATTTTTTTATCAAGAGAATTAAAGCAAACCAAGTTTCTTCCATACACTTGAGTGAAAGATTTTTCTTTTCTTTGCAAGTATCAATAGCTTGAGACAGAAAGAGCATGTGGAAAACCTAGAAAACTACTTCCACTCAACAGCTTTGTCCAGCTGAATTACTAGACTCTGTCTCAGCAAAGGTTAAACATTAACAGGTGCATGGACAGACTACTGTTACACACCACCACATACAATTCCACCACACAAAGAGTTAAGGTTCGTGCGAGCTCCTCGGCCCCAGCCATGCAACAATTCCTTTTTCCTCCCTCATTCATATCAGCAGCCCTGTCTTCTCCACTCTCTCTCCCCCAATCCTTTCCCCAACTTATCCCCAGGACAGAAAACTCCTTTCTTCCTCTTGTTTTATCACCTCACACTATACTTGAGGAATTCTTCAGTCCACTTCTTCCTGACTGAGATAGCAATGTGACCGTTTCTACCTTAATCTGGAGCTAGCAAAGCAGAGGCGATACAGACCAATCATTCATTGCCCTTGGCACTGATAAAAATTGTAGTGTTTTTTTCCCTGCTCCTAAGTGTGCCTCCAAACTTCTCTCAATGCAGTATGTTAGGGCATCATTTGGACTGGCAGGAACAGGTACTCAACATGACCTGATTGTTGCAACTGTACATAGTGTCTGACATGCATTCTCCATCGTCCTTTTTGTATAGCTCTTTCTTTACAGTTCCTTAGTAATAGAAGGCTAGAATGCAATAGGCAGGGTTTAGTTGTTTAGTTTTAATTTTTTATAGTACATGTGTGTATTACACAATGATCACATTGTCCCTGGGGAGTCGGTAGATGTACAACATATTTAGTTCTCAAGCAAACAATAACTTCTGACACTGAGCTACAAACTCCTTATCAAGAGATCAAATCACACCAGCCACCTTACTTATGCAACCTTTCATTTTTTCCTTCCTTTTCCCCTTTTTTCTCCCATTTCCACTCTCCATCTGTGTATGCTCCCCCCGGTAATGGTGACGGTCACAGCCCCGAAAGGGAGACCACTCTAAGAACCTAAAGACTTTAATGCTGTGAGTGTTTAAAGAAACTTCCTGAACAATGTCGTGGTTGTTGCTCCAACTCAGACTGATTTTCCATGAAACCAAATGTTGCTGTGTCCATTTTAAAAGGAGAAGCAAATAGAGAGCCTCTCACCTGCTCCTCACTCTGGGGTCTCAGTCACCTGTGGCAATAGCAGAGCGGCTTGGTAGCGAATGACACAGGTTGGTTTCACAGGCTGTGACCGGAGGTCAATGGATGGGGAAATAGTGACTCAAACGCTCCTTCTGACGTCAGCTGCTGAGTCCTTTTACTCAAGCCGTACAAAAGATGTGAGAGGAAGAGGGAGGCTGAGGGAAGGAAGAGGAAAAGGAAAAGAGAACCCAAGGAAGTGGAACAGGAAGAGAAGGGAAAAAAAAGGAAAAGGGAAGAGAAGCAATGGGGAGCCCATGAGATGTTGCCTGCATTTCCTCATATAATCCTCACAACAAACCCAGGAAATGACATGATTAACACTCCCCAGCAGCGCCTTTCCCTCAGGTGGGGAAACCGAGGCTTAGAAAACTGAAGAAAGTTGCTGCAGATCTTCTCAGTAGCAAGTCAGATATTAAAGACTATAACGGAGCAGTCTGAATCTAAAGCCTGCTAATTTCTATGGGCTTTTAAAGAAAGAAAAGGAAATCTAGAAGTGATAAAATGGGAGTTCTAGACAAGTTTAGAAGTAAGGAAATGGCCGGGGATTTAGCTCAGTGGTTCCAGCGCCTGTCTTGCAAGCAGAAGGGCCCGGGTTTGATCCTCGGTAACCACATACCATACTGGGTGTGGAGACTCACGCCCAGCAGCAACCAGTACCACATACCACAGTGCCGGGCCTGGTGGATCAGGCCTGTAATCCCAGCACCAGGGAGGCAGAGGCAGGAGGATTGCTGTGATGTGAGTTGGAGGCTGAGGTCAGGGCCAGCTTGAACTACAAAGAGAGACCCTGTCTCAAAAAAAAAAAAAAAAAAAAAAAGAAGTAAGGAAACAATACTATAAAGCAAATCAACACTACAGGACGTTGGAGATTCTCTAATTTAGCTGAATTATTTTCAGAGGATGGCAACTCAGCTAATATAAACAAGTCTGAAAGGTAAGAGAACCTCTTTCTTCACCACCCCAGGTACTAGCTTCAGAAACAGCCTTCTGAAGTACAAGATCATTGCTATAAGAATAACTTAGACTTACTGAGAGCTAGGGGAGCAGCAGGAAAGCGATAAGAGGTAGGGAGAAGGGTTGGAAGTGACCATGGTCATCATTAGCCGTGAAGGATCAATTTCAGGTTCCCAGTGCCAGGAGCTGGCTCCCTCCCTCCTGAGTAGGGGTCAGTCACAGCCTCCCTTACTGAATTCCGGGGGTTCATTGAGTGACAGGGGCTCAGACACACTGCTGGGTCAGTGGCCAGGACAGCTTGTGTTGGAACAAGCGCTCCAGGGCAAGCATTCCGCATAAGCCGACAAGTGGTCACAGCATTCTGCATTCTTGGAAGGGACCACCACATCCACTTCACAAGAACGTGGATGGCTTTGTTATGTCTTATCTCCTAATCTGCAGTTGGAGGTTTTCCTTCCTTTTGCAGGTGCTCTCATTTCCTTCATTATTGTTTATTAGAAAATCTTGTGGCCTTCCAAAGTCATTCTTATGCTAAGGAAGGTCCAATGTGATAACATATTTGTGTTGGCCGAGGGTGAGGACATAGCAAATACCGAAAGTCACATAATCATGAGGATAACTAAAAGTGGGGCGTCATGTATAAACAATGTCCCCTCCCCCCAGCAGAGAGGGGTCATGAAAGTTTCAAAAGCAGAGAGAGAAGGCAAGAGGTCACTTGTGCCTCTGCTAGAGCGCAAACCCAGCTGCCTGAGCTCTGTGAAGGCTGTGGCTGGCATTGTTTCTGAGGTTTAGTTAGGGGCTCTGTGGGTGGGGTCGCATGCCCAAGGAATCCCCGAGGAGGCTGAGGCTGGACTCAGCTGGACTCAGACCTCAGCGTGGGAAGTAAGTTCTCCATTCATTGAAGTCTCCAAAACCTAGCACAGAACAAAGCAAAACTGGGTGTGGAATCAGAGATGAATCTACTCTTACCTAAGTCCCTCCAAAGATGAGAACATGACAGCAGATCAGGAGAGAAATCAACCCTTTTTTTTTTAAAGTGTTCTTTGGATAACTTTCTCATTTCTCACATAACCTTTCAACATTAAGAAGACATCGTTAAGTCCAATTTCAGTGTAATTACAGGATCTTTCATTGTTAAACTGGAGAATCTCAGTACAAACATCATTTCTTATCATTGCTTGACCATGAAAACAAAAAACAAAGACTTGAAAGAAACTGTATGAACCGGGTACATTCTTGAAATTCTAAGGCTTTATCTACTGCCCCCAGTACATTCGGGCAGTTAAGAGGGCTACTATGTTTTATAACCTGCCTTGCTGCCAAATGTACTTACAGTAATAGCGAAGACCACATCAACTATGCAATATAATTTTTAAAAGGATAGCAAAAGAAAAAGGTAAAAATCATTAAGTAGGAAAGTGGCCAGTGAACAAAATGTATATCATGAAATCCTACACATCCGCCAAGAGCAACCACATTTGTTGTGAAGCTTTGTAGCACACAACAAGGGCAGGAAAATAACAATCAAGTACAAAGCTAACAGTGTCCACAAAGAGAGCAAATATACTGCTTCAGAGAAGCATTACTATTGGATCACAAAGAAACTTCTCCCCCGAGCCTCAGAACAGGACCCTTTGTAGGGTAACAGGAATGGCCTGGACTCATGTACTCAGTAAATCCATACCGAGCCCCCTGCTAACTGCCAAGAACACTGTGAGGCACCAAGACCACAAGAGTGAGTGACTTGTCCCTGTCCTGGTGGAACCTCACATGAGGAGGAATAAACTTACAAACACAACTGCGGCTGTGGAGACAAGGAAAGGGGCTCATACAAGAATGTGACTAAACAATGTCCTCAGCATTTGATTTCAGGAGATACTAAAACTATCATATTGCTTCAAGAGGAAATATGTGGGGCCGGGGAGTAAGCTCAGTGGTTCCGGCGCCTGAGCTCAGTGGTTCCGGCACCTGTCTTGCAAGCGCAAGGGCCCGGGTTCGATTCCTCGGTAACCACATACCATACTGGGTGTGGAGACTCACACCCACCAGCAAACAGTACCACACACCACAGTGCCGAGCGCGGTGGCTCACGCCTGTAATCCCAGCACTCGGGAGGCAGAGGCAGGAGGATTGCTGTGATGTGAGTTTGAGGCTGAGCTCAGGGCCAGCCTGAACAACAAAGCAAGAGCCTGTCTCAAAAAAAAAAAAAAAGAGGAAAAATGTGATAGCTTTATAGTAAATAAATATCAAATTAAATGATACAAGTATTATTAAACATTAAATTAATATTAAATATTAAATATTACCAAGATATTTAAACAAAGAAAAACATTTTACACACTATGAATTACAAAAGTAATTGTTCTCTAGGCCCAATAATGAAGTTGAATGAGTAGAATGTTATATAATTCTGAATAATTATAATTAATTATAGTAATTTGATCATTAAAACTTTGTAATTTGAAATAAATAGAATAATTGTCCAAATGTTAATGCAAAGTACCCATAATTTGACTTTTTAATTATTACCACCATCAATTTTGTTTGCCAATAACATTTACTATAATGTAGTTACAAAATATATCAGCTTCTAATTTGCTTAATTATAACCGATGCCTCCTTCAAATAAAACATTCTACTTTGCTATGCTAAAAAAAACCACATAATCAAAATTGGTTCACACAACATGAAGAGTTCATTATATATGGCCTAACCATAAATGGTGTTTGAACCAAATAAAAATGTGCCTTTTTCATCCCCTCTTTCATTTGCCAAACTATACCTCCTCCCTGCAGAGAATATCTTCAAATAACAAAGCACTTTACAGATTGTAGTGTTTTCCATGGCTTCTTTTACGCCTATAGCCACTCTACGAAGTAGCCAGGGCAGGACCCCAAGGCTCCATAAGTTTAACCAGCCAGTTCAAACAGCTGCTAAGTAGACAAACAAAAAAGGATATGGCCACCTGACCATTAGGAGGATGGTTGCTCCACCTGTCAGTTCTACACCACCTGGAACGGGGACCAGCAAGAGTAAAAAATGGAAGAGTCCTTCACCAAGAGAGAAGTGTGAACTACTCGGACAAGAATCTCCTCACTATGAGATGTGACTTCCGTTTTCCCAGACTGTGTGCTTTCTGAATTACCTGTGCCCCTCCTTTCCTGCAGGGGGCTGTACGAGCTTCCCCCACATCCCATCCAAGGTCCTTATTACTTGCTGGAGAGCGGGCACCGGGATATCACTGTAGGTGCGTCTTCCCAAGTATAGGGATGGATCCATCTGGCCCCAGCTAAGACGGCCCCTGACCTCTGGATGTCATGCCTTCCCCAGCTCATCCCCCACAATCCAGATGTGTGTGTGGAAAGAAATTCTTGATTGCCCAAAGCAATGTTTTGGATGTTCCCACTTCTACGTTAGGGACATGTGAAGGAAAAAGACAATACATGATTAAACTGTTTGGCAGAAATAAATCAGGATGGTTGTGTTAGATGAGCATTCTCCATCAGTTTTGTGGAGATTGATGTGTATTTGTAAACAAACTAAGAGGGAGAAAAAAATCACTGAAGAATAGTTATGCATGGTCATCTAGATGGCTCCAGCCCCCTTCTGGACACATCTTCCCATCCTCCAAGTTTGGAGTGACTCCAGCAGGCATTTTGATTGGATGGAAAGGTAGGTGCAAGCTGAGCAAGGTCCAGACAGGGTGGAAGGTTGGCGGGCCCCATCCACCCAACACAGCCAACATGGCGTCACTTTCAAAACACATCTATGGAAATCCTTAGAAGCCCAAGCTACAGAGTCTGTCGTGTCCCTGGGGCACAGAAGTCTTCGTTTCAGTGTCAGTCCTGACAGCTCCACAGAAGAAATCTCTGGGGACTGGCTGCTCAGAGGTGACCCTCTTCAAGCAGGTCACAAGCAGCCATATGGCACAACACCCTTCTCCCTTTTCTGGGAGCGAACCTAAGGAATGCTGGGGCTACTCTCTTTTAGTCTGCCTTTACAGACACAATGATCCTGCCCATCATAAGGAGTTGGTTCGTGTACAGAATGGTTGTTTTCAATGGTTCCTAAAAGAAAAGAAAGGTCCTACGCTGGGACCTCTAGAAAGGGAAAAGAAATCCTTGCCTATTTCTCTTCCTTGATTTAAAAAAAATAAAAGGATATGGATATGAGTCAATGCTGAGTGCAAATCCCCACCTGCTACATTCTCACTGCATCAATTTGCCCTCCAGGATTTCTGTTCCCCAAAGTGCAGGGCTAAGTAGAGTGGGTGATGCTTGTGGAGAAGAAGCAAAGTCATACAAGTCAGCACCCAGCACAGTCTGGCCAGGTTATGGTCACCTGATGCCAAGGTCATTGACACTGATTCTCTTCAGGCTGTGCAGACCCCACTCTCTCCCTCTTCCAGCTGCCAGCTAGACGATGCAGGCCTGTAATCACAGCAGGCTGAGGCAGGAGGATCGCCCCATGTTCAAGGCCAGACAAGGCTACATAGCGAAACCCTGTCTCAAAATACAAATGAGTAAACAAACAAACAAATTAGGACTGGGTGTAGCTGAGGACTCCCTGGGTTCAGTCCTCAGTAACACACACACAGTGACTGATTCCATTGTGGCACAAGTATAGTGCCTGGGCTCCACCCTGTTCCTCCTTCACAACTCATCTTGCCATTTAGAACAGCTCTGGGATGGTGATAATTTTCTTCAAAGAATCCAGATACACCTAGCAGAGAGCATGCTTTCCAGCCACAGCATGAAGAATTATTTTTACAATGCACTGTTATACGATCTCATGGATCAGGAAGCACTTTCTCAACTGCTGTTTCATGAAGTTCTTACAACAGTCTTCTGAAGTGGGGAATTATCCTCAGGACGCTCAGGGAGATTTCACGATTCACCCGAAGCCACTGCCGGCCATCACCAGAGCAGGAATTAAAGGCAGGTGACCCCCTATGAGGACTTCCCACCATCTCTGGGGTCAGAGAGGGTCTTCTCAGGTCCTTCATCTGCATGGTGTCTGCCCAACCTTCAAGTTCCCAGTAAATGAGTTCGAATCCAGGTGCTGCCAGCACCGCTTATAAAACAGACCTATTTCTTTCCAGGAAGACATCTCAGCAGAAATATATTTCACTGTCCCCTCCAACCCAGGCCCCATCCACATGGAATGCTTGAAGAAGCCAAATAAACAGATTTAACTGGCTTAGCATGTTCCCCTTGCCAAACATTATAAAATGAAGTAATGGGTAACCTGCATTAATTCTGCTGGATTCTCAGACTTTCCTTTCTCCCCCTGAGGAATGGAAAATGATTTGAAGGAGATGGGAAACTAGTGCTTTCTCTCTCTCTCTTTCTCTCTCTCTCTCTCTCTCTCTCTCTCTCTCTCTCTGTTTCTCTCTCTCTCTCTCCCTCCCTCTCAAAGCACATTACTATGCTACTGGAAGCCATTCAATTGAACTAAGTCATTAAGTTAAATCTTCTGCACACATTTTCTCAGTAAGATGAGTCTGCATGGTAGACTGATTTCATACAGCAGTTGCATGTAAACATCTCCAGGGAAAACCAGATGGCGGTGGTACATCAGAACCTAGTCAGCCCTACAAAGACCACAGCGCTGGTTCTGGACATCATCTTTCCAGGAATCCTGTAACCCAGGGTGGATCTCAGTGGAGCCCAGCTGGGGGGCAGCTTTCCCTCCCCCAGCCATGTTCTTTACTCAGGACTCTGCAGCACTCGGAGCCAGGCAGGCAGCTTCGGCCACCCAGTGTAGCGGGGGAGCAAAGAATTCTGCAAATCCGAGGCCTGAGACCCAACAGAGACCACAAGGCCCCTGAGGGCCAAGGAGAATGAACCCCCCGGAACCTCTTCTTTCTCCAATCCATCACTCAGGGAACAGAGGACCTCTGTGAACAAAGGCCTGTTAATTACTCAAGCCCCGAGGCACAGGCCCAGGAAGGCTTCAGCACTACAGAGAAGGGAAGGGAGGACCATGTGGCTGAAATGACCCTGGCCAAGAGGAACTCAATAACGCAATGACTTAATTAGTTATTACATTTTTTTTACCATAATAAAGACTTTATATATTTTGTGTGTGTTGTATAGATCACAATAAATGTAAAACACAAAGGAGCAGCAAACTGTAAGAGATTACTCTAATTAGTGAAAAAAACATTAAACAGCTGACCTTGTAAATACCCTCTTTAAAACCTAAAACTTAAAAAACATGTTACAAATGTCTTCCAGGGTCAGCCGGGCTAGAACAATAGGCCACCAATACAGATCCCTTCCCCGCTGTTTGCAATTGAGTAGGGTGGGCAGCTCTGCAAGAAAGACAGATGCCTGGAAGCAAGAGGTACTGTGCGCAGGTTTGAAGACATTTGAAGAACTCCCAGACTCTGGGAACCCGACAGGTCCCAGGGAATGCGAGCAAGATCAAACCCTTGACAACAGTAGCAATTTCAACTTCCTAGTAGAGACACAGTAGTGCCATTTTTAAAGGACAAATATCCACCAGCACTCTTAAAAAACATGTTAAAAAACAGTGTAAAACAGGAGGCTGGAGCAGGAGGCTTGAAAGTTCAAGCCCAACCTGGACAACTTAGCAAGACTCTATCTGGAACAGATGGCAATAAATGTAGGCAGATGTGCATGAATTATATTAGTCAGCTCTCATTACTGTAGCAAATATCTGAGATACACTAACAGATACAAAAGGTTTACTTTGGCTTACATTTCAAAGATATCAGTCCATGGTCTAGCAGACCCATTCATGGCCAGAAAGCAAAAGAGAAGGAGGAAGAAAAAGGATCCCATCATGGCCCAAAGACAAGGTCCACTGATTTACAAACTTCCCATGAAGCCTGAAGCTTGCACCCCCTACAATAGCAGCTCCCTGAGGATCAAGCCTTGAACACATGGGCCTTGGGATCTCTACAGCATAGGCAACGTATATAAATGAGATGCCCAAGAAACAACATAAAACAGACTGAGCAAAGAAGCAGTGAATTTCTGAAGCTGCAAGACCCTCCCCCCCCTTACCAAACCCTTACCCAGAAGTCTCTGCACCACATGATAGCAGGACTCAGACCCTTCCAGTAGCTGATATCAAATAAACTGGGTGAAAGAAGAAAGACATTCACATCCACAAACCTTAGGGACAATGTCTTTCTCCAGATATTCATAAAGTTTAACTCAAGGTCAACATCTCTCACAATTAAAATGTGCTTACCTTTGTGTACAAAGTCTAGAATTTGCAAGAAGTTTGTTCTGGAGGGGGAGAGGTGCTGGGGAAAGGAGCCAAAGCTTCACACAAGCTAAATAAGTACTCTGCTAGAGCTACATCCGCAGTTCAATCAGATTTTTTTAAAGTAAAAGATAAGAAGAAAAGGAAAAGGAGAACAAGGAAGAAATAAGGTTTTTGAAATTTTAATCTACACTAAGCTCTCTTTTAATATCTTTGGCCACCATGGTAACAAATAGTTAACACTGTGGTCGCCAGAGGACACTGAGACTTTGGAAAATTGGGGTATATTCCTGTGATGGCCAGAGCAGGAAGTAGTTTCCTTTTCCTTCAAGTGGAGCTCTTTTCCACTCTCCTCTCTTTATCTGGCTGCTTCTTCCCCTCTCCCAAGTACTCCAATAGAAGGTCCTTCCAGGGACAGGGACAGTGCACATTCGCCTTGGCATACTTGCATGCACAGAGCTGATGCTGCCTTGCTCCCTAATTGCTCTCTCCTCCTACTTCCTCCATTCTCCCTTGTAATGCTCTTCTCTGCCTTCCCCTCCCCCCTCCCCTCCCTTCCCTCTCCCCTCCCCCTCCTCTGGCCTACCATTCACCACAGCCCTTCATCCCTCCTCCTTCATATTCTGGAACCCTTGCGAGGCCTTCAGCAAGGGAGGGAGGTTGCTACAGATGCTTGGATAAGACATGGAACTTGGTCCAGGAAGCCAGGAGAAACTGGGGACAGCCAGAGGATCATAAGAGAAAAGCCTTAGCACTCACAAACACCAATTCTCCCCAACTCTTCCTAAGAGATATCACCTGAAGAAGTCTATGTTTATAAATGAGACAGGAAAGGGGAATAGAGGAAGAAAGAAGGGAGACAGGAAAGGAAGGGAAGGCAGAAAGGAAAGAAGAGGGAAGATGGGAAGGAGCAAAGGAAGATGAAGAGAAAACCAACTAAGACTCCATGTGTGGACAGGAACAACCAGCATTAAGAGAAGACTTGGGAATCTGTGCTGTTGGAATTATAAGTTTATGAGCCAGTGCCAGCAGGAGTGTGGCATCCAGAGCTGTCACACTGATCTGAGATCAAAGACTGAGGAAATTAATGGAGACAAAGCCCTCGAACCAGCATGAGCCTCTGCTCTTCAGGGTACTGACGCCTCTATCCACTTCTTTTGAAGGCTCCAGGCCTTGGGCCGGACCTGTTCTGACTCATGATCCCACCCAGTTCCACAGGGGTCGGCTTGGGTGGTGCAGGAGCTGTAAGAGGAAGTGCAGTAGAAGGCTACCTCTCGTGAGGACAAGGATGTCACAACAGTTTTCCAAGCCTCGGGCCAGCACCCCTCCCAAGCCACCAGATGTTGCAACTGGACTTGTGCCCAAGAGCATCCAGCACAGCTCAAACCTGGTTCTCAAGACTCCCGATTCATCTCGCCAGGGCAGAGGAGGAGAGAGCCCAAAATCCTGTCGGAGGTGAGGGTGTGGGGTGCACAGCAGCCTGACCTTGGCATGGGGTTTCAAGGGGGTCACAGTGTAAAACAAGTTGGAAGACCACAGCACTCTGTCGCTTCTCTTTGGCATGACTGGCCTAAGCAGGTTTTCTGCTTTGTCTTTTCCCAGTACTCTCTCTAGAACAGAGCAGTCTGAACCCCATCTCTGAGGGCGACCTGGTGGGTGCTCAAATCCTCACGGAGGAAAATCCCACAGCCCGTGTGGAATGTGAAATTCCACCTTTGGATACTCCTCCTTGCCTTGGTCTCTATTAGTGTAGTGTTCTGGGAAATGTTTCCTTCTACTGCCAGAAGCTTCAGTTCTTAATCAAAGAAGCCCACTTCGTGAGGCCAGCGAGGCACAAGATACCCAGCAAGTGGCTCTGTGCACATCCAACAGTTGTGTGGCCGTTTCCATGACTCCACTCTTGGATAGAGCTGTCTACTATTTCTCCACTTTAGGTAGAGCCTAGAATCAGACAGAACAATGTAAGATTTACTGATATGGCTCAGACATACAAAATACCTATATTCTGCCTCTCCGAAGCTTGGATGGCATGCGACTCTGACTACCAGCCCAGTTACTGGAACTCATAAACTTGCCAGGTCACATTGCCCAAGGACGATAGGGTTGATCCTTACTCAGGCACTGCCCTGTAGGATTTCCAGTCTTCCACAAGAAAGCCTGGAAAATGGGATCCTTGTCCGCTTGCACTCTGGTCCCTGGAGCATGTGGGGGTTAGAGGCCCTTCCTGAGGCCTCCACAGGGATCTCACCTCTCACTGTGTCTCCCCCAACCCTTGCTTCCTTACTCTTCTTTGAACTCAGATTTCCTTTTGAGCTGGAAACCTGCCAGGATTCCCAAATCTGTGGCCGAAGTCACAGCTCTGTGTTCCCAATCTATTGGGGGTTAGCCCCATGGCATTAAATGGGAAGCACTAGAATTCAGAACCCTTCTGTGCTGTTAGGTCTTGCTCTGAACTGACAGGTGTAGAGCTTGGGTAGGAAGCACAGAAGTACTGATTTCTTTGGACCGACAGTCACTGAGTGTCTATTTACAAGGTGAGACCCAAGTGAATAAAATGGGTCCCTACCTCACATAATCCTGGAACAGGTGGGAGATGCAGCCATGTCCAGGGCTCAAAATCCCTGAATCCACATTTTAACAGGATGCCCAGCAGATCTGGTTGCACAGTGATGTATCAGGAGCACCGGCCTCGCCTCATTCACTGTCCCACTGTATGCACATTGCTATGGGTTGGGACTAGAGGTCCCCCAAAGCTTCCTGTGACTACTAAGCCACTACACAAGAGTGACTGGTTTGGTGCAGCTCTAATCCCAGTGATCTGGATGGGATAAAATGGGGAGAAAGATGCTGTTAAGGTTCCTTGGTGCTTTTGCCACTTCCTCCTCCATGAACTGTTGTCCATCTGGCAGCCTGCCTTGGAGCCAGCTGATAATGCACTGAAACCTCTACAAACTGTGAGCCAAATAAACCTTTTCCCCTTTGGGTTTCAGGCATTGTGTCTCAGCAGCAAGAGAAAAGTAACTAACACATCCCTTTATGTGAAAGTGAAGCTCAGAGGAGACCACAGGGCCACCAGGGTGCACTGTCACATCCCGCCCCACCCTTCCCTTGTCTTCTCCTCTTCCACTGTGTTGAGTACAGAGCTATCCACACAGACAGGCCAGCCAGAAAGCCTTGTTGGAGCAACTGAGACCCGATGTGGCATCTGTAAAGGAAGTGCTCCCCAAATCCATTTGAAATGTGTTTACTTAGTTCTACTCCGTAAACATTTCTGAGTGCTCACCACATGCAAAGACTTGGGCCGGAGGAACCAGGGAAGACAGAGTGGAATGTAACAACCTCTAGACACACTCTAGGTTTACAGTCTCGTTGGGGAAACAGACATTATCAGTATGTAACTTGGGGTGTTTTCCTGGAGAGGGCATGGGGTTTTATTTACTTTACTATGCAGTAGACACCAACATTTCTCTCCAAGAAACCACTGGATTAGTCAGTCACTTTGGACAGTTATTACAAACCTGAAGGTAAACCAGGCAGAATCTACATTTGTAGTGAAAAAAGTATGGCTTTTAGAAATAAAATTATTCAACTACTTAATCAAACAGTAAAAAGAAGAAAGCATATCACTAAACCTGGAAGGGGGTGTTGATGTTTCCATTGTTCAGTAGTGGGATACAGTTATTGATTGTAATTTCTTTTTTTATAGATCAAATGCCAAGATTTAAGGTTATTAAATCCCAAGGATAAGCTCCAAATTTTAAGTATCTAAGTAGTAATTTTAATGTTTTAAAAAAATTATTCAAAATTATGTTAGTCTACATGAATTGCACAAAGTAGGAAAAATGTCCATTCCGGGTAGAGACATGTACATTTAAAGTTGATTAATTTTAAATTAACAATATGTCATTGTTCAGTAGTGGGGTCAGTAGTGGGATATTCTAGCTAATCGAATATTTTTCAAACAAAAGTGTTTCTGCAGAGGAATTATGCAAAGTCAATAAGGCTGATTTGGGCCGGGGAGTTAGCTCAGTGGTTCCGGTGCCTGTCTTGTAAGCGCAAGGACCTGGGTTCAATCCCCGGTAACCACATACCATACTGGGTGTGGAGACTCACGCCCACCAGCAACCAGTACCACATACCACAGTGCCGGGCGTGGTGGCTCACGTCTGTAATCCCAGCACTTGGGAGGCAGAGGCAGGAGGATTGCTGTGATGTGAATTTGAGGCTGAGATCAGGGCCAGCCTGAACCACAAAGCGAGACCTGTCTCAAAAAACCTTAAAAAAAAAAAAAAAGGCTGATTTAAGGAAGACTATGAAACTCAGGGTCGGAACATATTATTGATAATTCATATCCATATTAGAATAGAATCATTGTTCATCCCAGTGCTATCTTAAATATCATTCTCCTGTATTTATCAGAGCACTGTGAAATGTAACATTATTTCAGGACTCTTGTATATAGTATTATTATTAGTCACTAATAGATTTTTTAAAAGATTTATCTTTCTAGCTATTTAGAGGTTATCAAAAAAAACCCACAACTTGACAATAAAAACCAATGTATTTGTCGACAAAGAAGCATACTAAAGTCAGAAAATAGGCTATATATTGCACTTGAAAAATAATTCGTTTATCACCTTCAATTAATAAAGAAGTAAGCTTCCTGAAAACAAATAGAAGAGACTCGGTGACCACACTTTACAGTTAAATCGTGTCAAGGAAATGGTAACAAATGTCCTCTGGTGCTAATTATAGATGTAAGCATAGATCCAGTATTAGAAATCTATATGCAGAGAAAAAACTTTCATTCTTAAATTTTTAATGAAACTCACCAGCTAAAAAAAATAATCTAGAGATTGCTGAACATAAATCATTGACTATGCAATGTGTACCTTCAAAGAGACAGGTAGAAAAATTACTAGCAGGGAGAATTTTTTTCAAAGGATAACACACAGAAATAAAAATATATCAGTGCATATATTTCCCAAGTCCTGAAAGAAGAAAAAGTAATGTTAGGATTTTCTGGAGTAAAATCTCTAACATCAAAATTAGAAGCTTTCATGTTAATAGAAATTGACTGGCAGCCTCCAAAATACAGGCCTCGAGTCGTATTTGTTATTTTTTAATAAGTAAATTTGTCACCTTAAAAAATTAAAATAAAAACCTTGAGTAAACCTAAAAGAACCGTGGTTCCCACAAGTTAGAAGTTTGCAAACACAAAATGTGGGGTTTTTTAACAACCCAAAAGTGCCAAAAATTTGTTTTACCTGACTTTAAAGTCACCTTCTCTTGAACTTTTTAAACTATAAAAATATTACACATATGTTTTAAATTAGGAACACGGATTCCACTTATGAGGGCTGAAGCCCATGTTTGAATTCCTTAAAGCAACACAAAATGGTAAAGGAGATTCACTACAGCCTAGAGAATCATGACAAACATACCGTTATCCCACAGTGAACCTCAAGAAGGGGAACTAGTGAAATTAAAAGACCGGGCTACCCCATCTCTGATAGAACAGTCTCTACCTATGCTCTGTACAAGGGATCACATCCCAGCACTTCACACCCCTGTTTCCATACCCCGTAGATCAGGGGCCTTTTCCTGGCCGGGAGAGAACTTTTTCCTGATTAGTCCATGGTGGAAAGAAAGCTTAAGCAATACAGAAGACCCTCTCTAAGGAAAAAAACACAAAGCAATGAGGATAGAAGTAGGCACCAAAAGGTATACTAAACTAAGATGATTAAAGGAATCATGATATCCCAAAGTTTTTAAATCTCACAAATACTACAAAGTTGAACAAATCTATGTATAAGATTTTGATTGATGAGGCTGCATAATCAATTTTCCTACATTAGCTTCCTGATAAATCTACACATCTCTAGGATGATGGATGTAGCACAGAGGCGCTGTTGTTGCCTGGTAAACACAGGTCCATCCTCGGTGCCAGAAAAAAAATTAATCAACTTTAAATGTACACGTCTCTACCCAGAATGGATGTTTTTCCTACTTTGTACACTTCATGTAGACTAACATAATTTTGAATAATTTTTTAAAACATTAAAATTACTATTTAGGTACTTAAAATTTGGAGCTTATCCTTGGGATTTAATAACCTTAAATCTTGGCATTTGATCTATAAAAAAAGAAATTATAATCAATAACTGTATAAACCAACAATTTTGCAACAACTTCTAAAAGGCAATTATGCAAATTTTAGAAGAAAATTACCAGAACCTATTTAAATAAAGAGATGTCTTGATTATAAATAATATGATGAAGATGGCTAAGAAATATACATAAATGATTAATCAAGTAAACATATAAATAATTGCTTTAATTTTCCTCCAAAGTTCATTTCAATTTTGAAATTACTTTGAATGGCTAAGTCACACAGTACGTAATAAGTGGGTGACCCCTTCATATATAGAAACCTGATATTTAATTTTTAAAAATATATGGGTAAATCAACAAGATTCTTGGAATTTATATTTCAGCAGGAAAAAAGGAGAAAAAGAAATAGCAGGAATTATTGGTGAAACATGATTGGAAAAACATTGACAGATGTTGAAACTTGAGATTGATACATGAAAATGTATATTCTTCCTTTTTATATATTAATAAAACTACTTTTTAAAAAAATAGCTTTGAAATAAACACTTTTTTGAATGATTTTCATAAAACTATAATGTGGTCACAAAGATAGATTTAGGATTTGGAGAATGAAAATAATCTTGGTTCTTTATTTTGCCATTAGAGAAAAAATAATCAGCAGCCTGTACAGGAGCAATCAGTACAGTGCCCTTCCCAACACCACAGAATCAAGCGATAACATTTAAGACAACAAAATGATGATGATGCATGCAGATATTTTGTCTTGCTTGTGTTAGCAAAGTTATATTACTTTTAAACATATTGGCTAAAGAATACTTGATGAATATTTTTGAAATTAACAATATTTTTAACAAGCATGAAATGGACTAAAAAAAAGTAGAGAGTGTCCAAACACTGTGGCTATGGCTACAGAAGATAAATCAGTGAGGGAAACAGCCCTCCCCTCCCAAAACACTGCCTTGTATCTTCTTCCAGCAGCAAAAATCTACTGAGTAATTCATATGTGATAAACTAAAGAAAAGGTAGACAAGATTAAGAGTCCCTATTGTCAGAAGGATCAACTCCTAGAAGGGGATTTCCCCTCCTAACCAAGATGGAGTATTAGGAGCTAGATTTACCCTCCCATTTTAAACCGACAGAAAAATGGACAAAATAAATGAAACAACAGTTTTAGGTACCAGCCAACAGCAGCATAAGAGAGTAAGCCCGAGAAAAGGTAGATACACAGGGTGAGCTTTGCAGTTGGACCAGTTACTGCCTGGAGAGGCTTCCTATGTTGCAGTGGGTTTTAGGGAAGTTCAAACAGAATCTAGTGAGTTGAGGAGACAGAGACTGGAACGACCAGAAGGCCAAAATAGCTCAGTTTTTTGCTGAACAGCAACCTTATGCATATGAGGAATCCACTTGTTGGAGACCACAGACAAAGAAAACAGCAGGAAGCAAATTCCTGGGTGTTTGCGCATGGCTGAGAATAATTCAGCTTCTCTGTCCCCACAAAGTGGAAAAACTTTGTATCAAATGTGACATCAGATAGATTCATGAGCGAATGTTGCCTTACAAATGTGCCTAAATTAGCCCTAGAGTAACAGCTATTGGTTCCTTAAACTTAGCAGAATTTAAAAGCAAGACTCAAAAGTGTCCAAGTGATTCCAAGTTCCTTAAGTAGGCCACACTATTCACAGGAAAAAACAAAATCCAGCAGCAAACAAGGAAAAATTCTAAAACTAGAAAAGGTACTTGCAGCCTCTCCATCAATCCTTCTCCAAGGACCTTACCCACAAAGCCTTTGCCCTTGGTTTTCTCACTGTGAGATGTAAAAATGGCAAAATGTGTAATAAAATTGGTCTGAATGCTTCTGAAGAAGTCTTGGATGCCAACAAAACCAATTATGGCTTGCTTCTAAAGAAAAGAAAAAAATTTTGAAAGCTTTCTTTGAATCAACAGGAAGGTGAAGAACAGATTCAGAAAACAAGCAGGAAGCAGAAAGACCCGGTAGGTGAGGTCCAGGTTGTGTAACAGGCACACCCCAAAGGGAGCCTCACCGTCTTGGTGGATATTACTCTCAGCCCCCTCCGACTCAGGGGGCACCAGCCATGGGGCAAAGCCAGAGAAGAATTCTAAATCCTCCTCTGCTTTTCATGTCAGTCTGTTTGGATTCAGATCTCTGGTTGGAAGAGCCTACTCTCAAGTTTTGAAGATTGTCCATGCTCAACTAGTAGGTTCGGCTTCCACATACAGGATGGAGCTGAAAAGACACACAGTAGCAGACTACTCCATGCACAAAGCGGGTTCAGATGGCAGGCAATCAAAAGTAAATGACCAACATCTGTTGCTGGCCTCTGATACACAAATGTATATTAAATTGAGTGCAATTCTGGAAGTATATTGTAACACACATGTTAGATATATGAGAAGTATCCATATACAGAAAGCTACAACTCAAGATGAATTGACATTTTTCTCATGAAAAGGAGTATAGGGAGATACTTTAAGGAGAGTAAAATCTGAGCCACAGGAATGAATCCCAAGTTCATTTTGATGATGGGGTTGATTTAGTTGATTTCCTTAGCAGACATTTTTTCAATGCTTTTGCACAGCTTAGCAAAGCACAACGGAATGTTTCACTTCCTAAGAACCTTGCAGAATTGATAGAAAGGGTTTGAGCACTAGATGAAGAGGTCGTTGGAAGGAGCTCCCTCATTTATTTGTAATTAAAAGTCAATGTTGAGTAGAAAAACGAACTCAGAAGTCATGTTTCTATGAAAAATAATTCATTGAAAAGTATTTTCCTGAAACCACACATAAGAAAAACTACTGGTTTAGAGAATCTTAAAATTCACCTACTTATTAGGAAAACAGCCAGTCATCATAAAATATATTTATCAAAATCCCACGTAAAAGTAGCAAATGATATTCTGTATCACTAATACTTTTGCAATATCCTAGCCACCTCTCATATTAACACTTCCTTGAAATGTGTATGTACTTATCATATAATGTGAATTTTTGAACCACTGTACTACCAGGAAGAAAAGAAAAAAATCTGGATTGTGAATCTGACATTCAGTGTTTGCTGCTTTGTTCAAGAACAATTTTAAAAATCATGATGCTCAAAAGGAGGAGAATGTTATCTATTTACTGGAAAACACAAAAAAACCAAAACAAAATAAAACTTTCCCAAGGAATTTAAGACATTGTTTGGTGTCAAGTCATATATGTACATACTACTGAGCAGACTGCCACCAATTCCTATTTGTGATGCTCCAAAGCCACCCACCTCTGTTGCTGTGAGAAACACAGTATGAGAAAATGTTCTTAGGAAGAAGAATTATTCAGTGTGACCAGTGGAAAACTTGATCAACAGGAGATAAAAGCAGAAACATGAAACGCACAACTGTCAGACTAGCAAGGAGAACAGGAGTCAGGCTGAACAGTGAGCTGTAGAACAGGCAGGCAGGGAACTGTCCACTCAGATCAGGAGACTTGTACATCGCCTTCGGCACTTCTGCAGGAATGGAGCCGGCAAGGCCCAAGCTCTCATCAGTCCAAAGCTGGCTGACAGAGTCTGCAGCAGTTTTGTGTCCTGGATAAGGCTGGAAACTCTATTAATTCTTGAAACCTTGTACAGACAGTTAATCTTCCCACATATTACAGTTCCTTTGGAACTAGATTCACCAAGTTCATTCTTGCCTTAAATTTTGTGGCCTTGTGGTCCTGACTCTATTTATAACTTTATCTTACTCATATGATTCACAAAGGATGAACCTTCATACTGTAGATGGAAAATTGAGCCTTCGTTTTCTGATTAATATTAAAAACGAGATAATAAGGCATCTTACTAGATTGTTCCCCACCAATGTTGTAAGTTCCTTTACAATGTTACTCACACAGTTTTGAGTATTTAGCTGCTTAAGTGAAAGAAATGCATTGAGTATCTATAAATCCATATCATAGAGAACCTGTAAATAAACCTTACCTCCTGACCGGATTTCTCTTTACGTATTTCTTACATTGAAAATCTAGGCCAAGTATGTGGCTCTGCAGTAAAGTATTTGCTTCTCATGCACAAAACCCTGACTTCCATCCTCGGTGTGAGGCAGGCAGGCAAATACTGTTAGCCAAATTTCTAGTAGCCACATTAAGAGAATAACTTAATTATATTTAACTCAATGTCACCAAAACATTATCATTTCAATGTGTAATTGATAGCAAAATTATCACTAAGATATTTGACATTTTTACACTACATCCAGTGTGCAGTTTATAGCACATTTAAGTTTGGACTAACTATAGCTCAAGTATTCAACAGTCACAGGGAACTCATGGCTCCTGTATTAGACAGCACAGGTAGAGAAGACAGAAGGTTAATAAGGTATACAAAAAAGATGCACATTATCTGTTGTAATTTCACAAACGTTTTTCCTTTTAAAAAAATAGGTTTAAAAGCCAACTTTAGAGACAAGGACCAAATGCTTAGGGTCAGGAAGCTCTAACCTACAGAGAACTCTGCAGAGGTAAAAGTAAGGCCTGATGTCCACGGGACAGACACAAGGCCCCAGTGCGCTGAAGGGCAGTTGCTCGGGGGACTCTGCAGTGCTGAGCTATGCCCCGTGTGGACAGGCAGCTGCCCAGCAGGTGCCCTCAGAAGCGCAGCTATCAATATGAGCCATTCAGACAAAGACGCAAAGGCTCGGACTGTGTATTGGTGGTGGCATTTACAGGGGCCCGATGATTCTCCAAGAGGTGACTGTGACATCAGGTAACTAGAAGATCCTAAGCTCATAGCAAACAGTTTTAAATCATCACTGTCCTCAAACATCAGCTCCACACAGACCAAGTGCAGGCTCTGTCTTCGACTCACAGTTCTCTTCCCCTTCGAACTCAGCCTCACTGTTGGCTTTCACTTTATCTTAGCCCTGTGAAGTTTACTCTGGAGGGCAGGCATAGTCTCCCCAGATCTATAAATCTCCTGAGTGAAGGTTTGTTTTCTTCTCCGAGTAGTCTCGAGGCCAGTTTCACCATGATCTTTACAATGAGTCTGTCCTCCCTCTTCTGGTTCAATTTCTTTTGCATCATTCTTTCTGGAATTCACTCCCGGAGGACAGTGAGTAAAATAGAGAGTTAGTTCTGGAAATTGACTAGCAGTTGGGATGCGGGGACCATGAGGAAAACAACTTGAAAGAAAGAGCAAGGCAGGAAGGAGCCCCAGCACTTTGCACTAGAGAGAGGTCAAAACATGGGCTACAAATCAGATTTGTCCTTGGCTGGATCCACAATTAGAAGATACCTGAGCCCAGGGGCTTCAGAGCATCTGTCTGTCATTTGAGCCCAGAGCAGGCTACCTGAAAGTGGAGACTGGTCCTCCAATTAGCTACAGTTGAGCTCAGGATGAGAGCTTTGCTATCCTTTTTGCTCTCCTCAGTTTTGTTATTCCAGTAGCTGTCATCACCATTCACATCCACTCATGGACTGTACATAGTGATGGAGGCCCCCTTCAATTTGTCTCTCCAGACTCGCTTGGCAGCCCAGCTAATGTGAATTCATGGGACGCGATGCTAGACAGAGATGCTAGCTGCAGGCTGCTCACCGTGGGCTGCTAGTAGATATTTACATTTAGAAGTTTAACACATTCTGGCTTTAATCCAATATTCTCCAACATCCTCTAAACAGCCTCAATTTTCTAAACCCTTTGGTTAGCCTGTGTAAAGAGATGACCCAGTGCGGGGCGATGTTAGGAAGTGGTTATAAATATAAACCACCTTTTAAGATTTACACAGGGATTTTGTTAGTAAATTGAGGGAGTTGTGTGTGCAGGGGTTCAATTTTGGCCTGTGCTCCTAAAAACAGGGAAGCGCACAGGGTACTTTTCATTTGGTAAGCTCCCTGGCTCTACCTCGAGCCTTTCTTCACTTTTGAACTAGAAAAAGAACAACCAGAGAGGAACCACATACAGTTCCAACTGCCTTTGTTTTCAAAAGTAGCCACCAGTGAAATGCACACAGAAAGTGAAAACGAAAAGCAAAAACCTCCTGTGCATTTCCAGTGTTCTGACTCCCCTGCCTCCACACCTCCCAAATGAATTTAAATCATTCGACTCAGCGGCAGCAGTTTAATCGTCAGTATTGAACCATCACACACTTGCCCTTCCACATGGTTTTGGCAGTCCGAGGTTTATGCTTTTCAATATACATTTTATAATCAACACGTCATTTCTACCCAAAGAAATGTACTGTTGGAACTGTGGGCTGACACTGATTCTAAACATCACTTTGCACAGAATTCACGTGTGACTCATGTTGGGCTTTGACCTGTGAACACCCACGCTGGCCTGTCAGCGAGGTCTCGAGTGGATTTCAGCCATGTGTGCAGCTGTCACTGTAGAGATGTCTTTTGTGAAACTTGCTCCTAGGTGCTTTAAGATTCCTGATGTCTCCTCTCCTGGGAGAAAAGAATCAGACCCTGAACACTATTGGGATCGCGGAGCCAGGCACATTTTCCGCCCTGACCTTCTTTTCCTAATGAGCTTGAGGGTCACTCTCTGCCCAGCTTCTTTAACCCTATTTCTCTCTTTCACTCATAGCTAACTTTCCTCCTGGACACAGTATTTTGCTCCTTCCACCAATTGGCTGCTCGCTGCGGTTTGGTTTATGTTCAGTGGGAGGCTGTTCACAGGCCTCCTGATCCAACAAGAAGGATCAAAAAGCACTGTTGTGAGGAGGAAACGAAACAGTTCGCTGAGGAGGGAAGGAGCAGAACCAAATGCGAATGTGTCCTCTGAGTCAGTGAGCATTGGCCGAGGTGGCCTCTTCAGCTCTGTTCTCTGCAAGATTTTGTGTGTCTGTGTGTGTGTGTGTGTGTGTGTGTGTGTGTGCGCGCGCGCGTGTGTGCGTGTGTGTGCGTGCGTGCGTGTGCGTGCGTGCGCGTGCGTGCGTGCGTGCGTGCGTGTGTGTGTGTGTGTGTGTGTGTGTTTGCAGTACCAGGGATGGAACTCCTGCCCTTGTGCTTCCAAGGTAGGTGCAGTAATTGAGCGAAATGTCCAGCCCTCTGTTCTCTTCAGTAATGACAGGATGCATTTGGGTAGAAGTCGAGAACTGGTCAGAATGGGGCAAGCTGTGAAAGACCAGCATTCTTAGGATTTTGAGTTTATATTTCAAAGGCCAAAATATAGTCTATCAAATTTTTAAAATGTTTGTTCCATATCTAAATAAGAATCAATCAAGAACCAAGACAGAAGCTTCTACTTAAGAGTATTATCAGGGCGAGGATTTAGTTCAGTGGTTCCAGCACCTGTCTTGCAAGCACAGGAGCTGGGTTCAATCTTGGAGACTCACACCCAGCAGCAATCAGTACCACGTACCACAGTGCCAGGTATGGTGACTCAGCCTGTAATCCCACCACTCAGGAGGCAGAGGCAGGAGAATCGCTGTGATGTGAGCTTGAGGCTGAGCTCAGGGCCAGCCTGAACCACAAAGTGAGACCCTGTCTCAAAAAAAAAAGTATCATCATTTGCCTGGCTTGTACTGACCCTGTCTTCAGACAGTTAGCAGGTCACAACATTTCAGCTCCTCCATACAAGAGAAGGGCATCGATTTAGGTCTTTCTCTCATTGGTGTTTAACATGTAGACTCTGTACACACTGTTAGTTTTAGACCCAACCATGCTGCTTTTGGTGCTGTTTTAAAATGCCCTCACTTGTAAATTTTGATTTCCATGATTTATTGCCACTATCTGTCAATACACTTAATGTCTTGATCTTGCTAAACTCTTTTATTAATTCTAGCAGATATCTGTTGTAGAACATCAGCGAGTACCATTGCAGCTGCACAGGGCCTACAGCCTACTGGCCTCCAGGCCGAATGCACAAGCAAGCCCAGGGACTCTACTGGTGAGCAGGCGGGCCCATTGGAACCTCAGGCAGCGCCACTGTAGCAGTGCAGGAGCCACAGCCTTCCTGCCTTTAAAGCAGACAGAAGAAGGTGTTCTGACCGTATTGTTTGTGTGTCTCACATGGTGTGCCAGAACTAGGGGTTTTTATTTAGGTCCCAATACAGATTGTAAAGAACAACCCAGGAAACACTGATATTTTAAGGTTCCTAACTATTAGAAGAAAAAAGACTTGCAACAAACATCGCCAGAAAATGGGGCAGATACAAAGCCAAAAACAAAAGCAAGGACAAAAACTCAGAGATGAGGAAACACTCAAAGTCTCAGATACAAAGATCCTCACCTCAAGGTAACACAGAGGGAAGGGAAATAGAGAAGTTTGAAGGCCAATCTCCAGGATCTTCAGAAATGGTAATCAAAGCAGATCTAGTAAAATGGAAATCAGAACTGACCTCTGAGATGAAAGCAGAGATATTGGACACTGTCAACATGATGATTAATAAAGCTAAAGAGGAAATCATTGAGTTGACAGAATCCAAGATAGCAAAAGCAATGGAACCTTTTAAAAACCTACAAGCAGAAGTCCAAGAAATTAAGAAAGAAAGTGAAAGCTTGCATAATAGAATGAATATGGCAGAAGACCGAATTTCAGACCTAGAAGACAGGAGCTCACCCAATGAAGTGGAAAGGCATAATCTATGGAAAAAAGCAAGCGGTAATGAAAAGTCATTCCAACAGCTCCTAGATGATTCAAAGAAGAATAACATAAAATTGATTGGAATCATTGAGGAAGCAGGAGACAATGCTAAAGACATTAAAAAACCATTCACAGAGATAATGGCAGAAAACTTCACAGGAAAAGGAAAAGAATTGGACATACAAATATATGAAGCATATAGAACGCCACAGGCCTGTGACATGAAAAAATCTACACCTAGGCATATAATTATAAAAGTCCCAGATATCCAAAAAAAGAATGAAATACTGAAAGCAGCCAGAGAAAAGAAAGCAGTTACATTCCAAGGGAAGCCCGTCAGGATCACAGTGGACTTCTCAACTCAAACACTCGATGCAAGAAGGCCTGGAGTGAAGTCTTCCAAGCCCTAAAGGAAAACAGCTTCCAACCCAGACTGATGTATCCTGCCATACTATCCTTCAAAATTGATGGGGAAATAAGATACTTCCATGACAAGGAACACCTGAAAAACTTCACAAATATGAAACCTGTGCTCCAAAACATTTTAAAGAATATCTTGGAGAAAAATAAGGAAAGTCATAAATCCATGAGACCTAACTGAGTCCACCCAGGGGACCAAACAAGAAACTGATGGGGAAAGGGCAAAAGTAGAATAACACAGCCAAGAACAGAAAAACATGGCAGCAATAAATTTGCCTATATCAGTCATAACCATTAATGTCAATGGACTCAACGTGCCAATTAAGAGATACAGACTGGCAGAGTGGATCAAGAAGCAAGGTCCTACAATCTGCTGCATACAAGAAACACACCTAATTCAGTAAGAAACCCATGGGCTGAAAGTAAAGGGATGGAAAACAATACTCCATGCGACAGGAAACAGCAAGAAAGCAGGAGTGGCCATTTTATTTGCAGACAAAATAGACTTCAAGCCAAAACTGATAGAGAGAGATAAAGATGGACACTATCTTTTAGTACAAGGAAAAATCCAAGAGATAGAAATAACAATCTTAAATATCTATACTCCAAATTCTAATGTACCTAACTATATAAAACAAACATTAATGGACATGAAAAACCAGATAAACTCCAATACAATAATAGTAGGGGACCTCAATACCCCACTGTCAAAAAGAGACAGATTGACTGGACAAAAAGTCACTAAGGAAATCCTTGAGCTCAGGAAGACTCTACAGCAAATGGACTTAATAGATGCCTACAGAGTATTTCACCTCACAAAGTCAGAATATACATTCTTCTCAGCTGCTCATGGATCATTCTCCAAAATAGACCATGTGCTCATCCATAGAACAGGGTTAAGCAAATATAAAGGCATTGAAGTTATCCCTTGTATACTGTTGGACCATACTGCCCTGAAATTGGAGCTGATTAGCAAAGGAAAGTTCAGGATCCTCACAAACACATGGAAACTGAACAACACTCCGCTGACCAAACAATGGGTCACAGAAGAAATTAGAGAAGAAATTGAACAGTTCTTACAATTAAATAATAACCCCAATAAAACATATAGAAATTTATGGGACACAATGAAAGTAGTTCTATAAGGAAAACTCATAGCAGTGAAGGCCTACATCCAGAAAACAGAGCAAGCTCAAATAAACAATTTAATGCTGAACCTCAAGCAACTAGAAAGAGAGGAGCAAAACAAACCCAAAGCTCACACCAGGCAAGAAATTATAAGGATCAGGGCAGAAATTAAAGCAATAGAAACCAAGAGAATGGTTCAAAAAATCAATGAATCAAGAAGTTGGTTCTTTGAGAGGATAAACAAAATTGATAGACCCTTAACCAACCTTATTAAACAAAGGAAGGAAAAGGCTCATCTCTATGCTATTAGGAATGAGAACGGAGAAATTACTACCGACCCAGAGGAAGTCCAGAGGATAATAAACACCTACTTTGAAAATTTATACTTTAATAAAATGGAAAATGTAAAAGAAATGGATAGATTTCTAGACACATATGAACTCTCAAAGCTGAATAAAGAAGATATAGAAATGTTAAATACCCCAATAACAATCTGTGAAATTGAAAATGTAATTCAAAACTTGCCAACAAAGAAAATCCCTGGACCTGATGGTTTTACTGCTGAATTCATAAAACTTTTAAAGAAGAGCTAGTGCCTCTACTTCTAAAATTCTTCAATGAAATGGAAAGGGAAGCAGTACTCCCAAACTCATTCCTGGAAGCAACCATTACCCTGATTCCAAAAGCAGAGAAAGACCCAACCAAAAAAGAGAACTACAGGCCAATATCCCTAATGAACATCGATGCCAAAATCCTCAATAAGATCCTGGCAAACAGAATACAGAGAATTATCAAAAAGATTATACACCCTGACCAAGTTGGATTCATCCCAGGGATGCAAGGATGGTTCAACATACATAAATCAATAAATGGTATACACTGTATTAACAAGCTCAAGGACAAAAACCATACAGTCATCTCAATTGATGCAGAAAAAACATTTGACAAAATACAACATCCATTTATGTTCAAAACCCTACAGAAGATTGGAATAAATGCTCTGGATCTCAAACTAATAAAAGCTATCTACAAGAAACCATCAGCCAGCATCATACTAAATGGTCAAAAATTGAAACCTTTCACACTAAGATCAGGAAGAAGACAAGGATGCCCTCTCTCACCACTTTGTTCAATATAGTTCTGGAAATATTAGCCATAGCAATTAGGCAAGAGAAAGAAATAAAAGGAATAAAGATAGGAAAAGAGGAAGTTAAATTATTATTATTTGCTGATGACATGATACTCTATCTAGAGGATCCTAAAAACTCAATTAAAAAACTGCTGGACCTAATCGCCAATTTTAGCCGCATAGCTGGTTACAAGGTTAATGTCCAAAAATCAATAGCCTTCATATACACAAACAGTAGACCCACTGATATAGAAACTGGGGAGTCAGTCTCTTTCACAATAGCACCCCCCCAAAAAAATATCTAGGAATCAATCTAACAAAGGAGGTGAAAGTCTTCTACTCTGAAAACTATAGCACTCTGAAAAAGGAGATAGAAGATGATATCAAAAAATAGAAAGATATACCTTGCTCCTGGGTAGGAAGAACCCTAGAATATCATCAAAATGGCTATACTCCCAAAGCTATTATACAGATTCAATGCAGTCCTGATTGAAATCCCAACAGCATATTTCACAGATCTAGAGAAAAAAATCCAACGTTTCATCTGAAACCACAAAAGACCTAGAATAGCCAAAGCAATTATAAGCAACAGGGACATGGTGGGGGGGATTACAACTCCGAACCTGAAAGTATACTATAAAGCCACCGTGATAAAAAACTGCATGGTACTGGCAAAGTAATAGACCCGAGGATCAATGCAGTAGACTAGAAGATCCAGAAACTACTCCATATACACTGAGCCACCTCATCTTTGACAAAGGAGTCAAAAATCCTCAATGGAGGACAGATAGCCTCTCTAATAAATGGTGCTGGAAAAACTGGGCTTTAACTCGCCAAAGACTAAAACTTAGATCTAACTCTTTCAATGTGTACCAAGCTAAAATCAAAGTGGATAAGAGACCTAAACATTAAAACAGACACTCTAAACCTGTTGCAAAACAGGTTAGGTAAAACTCTTGAAGACACTGGCTTAGGGGAAGACTTCTTGAACAAAACCTCTATAGCACAGGAATTGGCAGAAGAAATCAGCAAATGGGACCTCATTCTTTTAAAAAGCTTCTGCACAGCAAAGGAAACCACCAACAGTGCAAACAGGCAACCAACAATGTGGGAAAAAAATCTTTACCAGCTGTTCCTCAGACAAAGGGTTACTATCTAGAATGTACAAAGAGCTCAAAAAAATCATCCCACCCAAATTTAAAGACCCAATTCAAAAATGGGCATCTCAAATGAACAGATATTTTTCAGAGGAAGAAATAAGAGCAGCTAAGAAGCATATGAAGAAATGTTCAACATCACTGGTCATTCGAGAGATGCAGATGAAAACAACTTTAAGATTTCATCTACTAGGTGAAAGGGGACAATGTTGAGATTGTAACAAAAAAGTAAGGAAACAAATTTTATATATATGGGGGGGTGGTAGGGTGGGTGGGGCTATGGGAAAAAATGAGAATTAAGTTGTGTCTTATACTGGTACAAATCCCCATTATGGAGTGCAATCATGATGTGTATATTTAATGTACCAATAAAGATAATTAAAAA
>PVIR01003789.1:0-44281 GCA_004026965.1 Petromus typicus | reverse complement strand
TGCTAGGTATATACACAAAAGAATTTAAAGACTCATATCATAGTAACATATGTGCACCCATGTTTATAGCAGCTCAGTTTGTGATTGCTACATCTTGGAAACAACCCAAATGTCCATCGACTGGAGACTGGATAAAAAAGCTGTCTACAGAATGGAGTATTACTCCACCATAAAAAATAATAAGTTTGAATCTTTTATACTTAAATGGACATACCTTGAGAATATCCTCATAAGTGAAACAAATAGGTCACAGGTAAATATCGCAACTTTTCTCTGGTGGGAGAAAATAAAGATGTAAATGAGTCCTAGAATTGTATGTTATATATTGTGAAATAGAAAATACTCAAAGTGAAATAGGGTGAAGGGGGAAAAATAATGAGATTATAACAAAAAAGAAAGGAAACAAATTTTATGTATATAGGGGAGTGGCAGAGTGGGTAGGGCTATGGGAAAAAAATGAGAATTAAGTTGTGTCTTATTCTGGTACAAATCCTCATTGTGGAGTGCAGTTATGATGTGTATATGTATTGTACCAATAAAGATTTCAATTTTAAAAAATTATGTAAGTGAATATTCTTCTGCAAATCATTTTTCCTCACTTAGCTGATTAGATTCACTACAGATGCATACATGTTACATACATACATATGTGTGTGCTAAGCATGTAATTCACATACATACATACATATGTGTGTGTTAAGCATGTAATTTTCACCACCCACATATCAGTTCATCTTGATACAGTTTACCTAGTGTTTTCCTCAAAGGTGCCCCTGCTTTCCTGGCTGGAACAGGAAGGGGGCTCTCTGCTTCATGAGGAGCATCTGCACTCAACCAAAAAGTGAAATTCAGTATTATGTATCTGCCACTGAATACTCATGATTTTCAGGGTACGGGGAGGATCGGGTCAACATACCACCCACATTATGTAGAAAACCCCTTCCTTATCCCTCTACAATCTTAGTCTGTGCTGCTGCAACAAAACATTTCAGACCAAGTCATTTAAAAACAATAGAAATTTACTTTTCGCAGTTATGCAGGATGAAAAATTGAAAACTAAGGCATCAGCTCAGTGGGCTTCTGATAAAGGCCCATTGCTCATGTCTGGTGCCATCCGCTTTCAAACATCTGAAAGCCACAGCGCTCCCTTCACACAAAGACTCCCACAACTCCCTCATGACTGCTGGGAGCAGAAGGAGAGAGAGGCCTGGCTGGAAAGGGTCCGATCTCCTGGAACCTCTGCCTCCTGGCTTCTCCTGTAATTATCACTTCATCCTGCGAATCACTAGGATGCTTTACCCTTGCAGTCTCCCCTCCCCAACACAGGATGCAGTTCAGAACCTCTGCTAGATTTCCAGCAAAAGAGTATCTTTTTAAAAAATATTCACTCATGCAAAGTGTGAGCATGAGCAAGATTTACTAAAGTTCTTGTAAAATGAACAAGACTTAAGTGGCAGATTTGCAAACAAGTTCAGATCTTAAAATCAGCTGATCCCGTATCTAAAGTCATTCTGGCCACCATTTCTCATGGCCTGACCACTCCCAGGTAGCACACCAGAGTCTCTCCTCCTCACTGCCCTTTGCTCTTTTTCTGTTGTCTGTTTCTGTTTTTCTGTTGTCTCACATTCATCCTCCACTCTGACTCCCTCTGCCACCAAATGAATTAAAATAGCTTGTGTGATAACAGAGAGTTGTTTCCATAATAATGATTTTAAAGCACCACATATTCCTGTTCTGAGTAGGGAGGTGAGCTTCAGCCAGACCATTGTTCAGAGAGGATTTGAGACGCCAGTTGCAAGACCCCAACTTCTAAGCTAAAAGGAAGACACTCACTGGGTCTCCTTGGCAATGACACTGTGGTTCTTCTAAAATACTTACTCAACCTGTGTTCAAATTTCTCTTTAATCGCCCTGTCACTAGGTGCACTTTTCCAAAGTGCTGCATGTTTGAAAGATGCACCATAATCATAAGATGCTACCAGAAAGAGATGCTTGAATTTTCAAAAATGGTGACTAATTTTTGTGTAATGCTAAAAAGAAGTTTCTATTATGTTCTGGACTCTCTCTCTCACTCTCACTCTCTCTCTCTCTCTCTATCTATCTATGTCTCTCTCTGTCTCTCTGTCTCTCTCTCTCTGTCTCTTTCTCTCTTCTCTCTCTTTCTTTGACTAGTATAAGAGTTGAGTGGCAAAAAGCTTACTGCAATGTTAAGGAGTATGTAGAATTTGATGATAGAAGGTAGGAAGGAGGAAGACAATATTCAGTGAAAATCCTAACAACGCACTTGCTATCTATCAGACTTAATGTCTGCACAGTTTTGATGTTTTTATTTTTTTATTAATATGTTAGCACTAAAAACAAAAGCAAGTCCTTACAAGTGTATACCCACACTAACATTCACTCAGAATATATTTCACCTCAATGTACAGTGTAAACAGCATCAAGATACATCCATCAACCCTACCACCCTCTCCATTTACTTTCCTTCCCCTACTTTCCCTCCCTAGTTCCCCTTCTTTTCTCAACAATAGCACATTTAAGCCTCATTTTCTTCAAAAGACTATAGGCCAAATTTCTGTGAGCAAGTCAAACTATGAATCAAAGTGATTAAGCCGATAACTACTACCAACTCTGACAATCAAAATGTCAACTAATGATTCTCCAGCTGAAAACCAGAGCTCAGGGATATAAAATGATTTTTCATTAAATAATAATCACTTTTCCCCTAAAATCTTAGTCTCATATTCCTTGAAATTAAGTTCCTTCTAAAATTTCCTTGAAAGCTTTCCTACCAATTCCAGTTCCCAGAACCAAAATGATCGTTGAATAATCAAGAGTCTTAATAAAGCTGGAGATAATACAAAAGCTGCTGGTACATGCTTCTTCCTATTTTTCACAGACTTGGAGTTGGTTAGGTCTGGCCATTATGCTAGGAGTTACTGTCACTCTCCTAACAAAGGAGAATTATCAAGAAAGTTCTCAGGGGCAGAGCCGGATTGAACAAACAAAATCATTTAGCCGAACACACATCAGATCTACTTAGTAAACTCATCTACAACTAAACAGATACAAAAAAAAAAAATGTTGTTTTTTCCTCTTGTAATGAGAAATGAGAAAATGGCACAAGACCCAAGAAAAACAATGGCAGCGGGGTATAAGTGCACATGTGCTCCCAGGGACACACAGGGGAGCCATCTTGGAGGAGCATAATTTTAGGATCTATGATATTTAAAATACTCATTCCTTGTCATCCCACAGTGAAAAATATGATCTACAGATTATATAGCAGGAATGTATAAATTCATACCAGGAAAATGTTCTTCGCAAGATCTTAGTTTTAAAAATCAAAACAATGGGGGAAAGCAATGTGTCCAACTCGAAGAATGAATGGCTAGGCCACAGAGTATGTATGCAGTTGGACAGCCCGGAACTAAGAAACATCTACCACACTATGCACTGCTTTAGAATTGCCTTGAAGCTATTCATAACTTGGTTAAATTAAAATTCTTAGCACAAACACAACAGAATTTTTTTGGTAAAATTAACCGAAGAAAATTTGTCAGTGGTCACACAGGAATAATGAACAGGATTTAAATTGTAATCCAGAGACCTTGGTCTGTAAAGACCATGTTCTTCGCCAGGCTTGCTACCTCCCACCACGTATTAGTGATATTGCTGCATTCTGTGACAAGCTCAAAGAAAGGCTCTGCTTTTTATAAGTCACTTACATAAAAGCCAAATCTGCACAGTAGTTGTCTCCACCTCAATAGTTCAGTTCACTTTCAAATGGATTCAAATCAAGGATCTTTTAACAGGCAAGAATTCCTGAGCTTTAGAAATATGACTCAATTTACATAAACTTTAGGGGAATATATCTGTTATGTAAATTGAGGAATGCAAGCAATCCAAGACCTCCTCCAGCATTCCCTTTTCAAAGAGTATTGTGAACAACCTGTCTAACCTGTCATCCCCAATTTGCAGGTACAAAGGAATTACACCATCAGCCCTGCTCTCTAAAAGGGTATAATTCATCACCTTGCACGAGGTAGCAGGCAAGTAAGCTCGCAGTTAACATTTAGCAGCAAATGCTTAAATTTCATCACCGGAAGCCTCACAGACCATCACTTATCACTCACCCAAATGTCAGAGCCCAAGAATTTCCTGGTATATATGATTTTTACATATTTCCTCAGCTCTCTTTTGTTCTAATACAATAAGTTTCTATGAACTGTGTTCTGGGGGGAGACCTATGAAGTCCATGTGAATCAAAAAATGTATTAACTTCAACTTTCTAGCCAGTGGAAAATAAATACAAGGGTCCATTCAATCAGCAACCAGAGGGGCTGAGAGCGTGGAGCAGTCACCAGACCCTGGGTTCAATCCCGGGTACTGTAAAAATTATTTAAAAAAAAAATCTGAAAGGAACAGAGAATGTGATGCTGCTGGACTGGAAGTCAGGTGTGTGCCAGTTCTGGGCCAGCAGGGAAAGACCATCACTCTCCTCTGGAATGTGTATTATTAAATCAAGACTTGGAAAGAGGAGTGAAAGCAAAGTGTTATTTGTTGACATCAAATACTCACTGATCTTCTTTTCAACTTCATGGGAGTGTTCTGGCTGCATCTCTGCCACGATACTGAGATGCACTGAGTATCACTGATGTGTATCTGATTATTCTTTCTCAAGTTACAGAAGAGTCAACTACAGGGGATCAAAACAGCTCCAAAGGACTCATGAGTCATCGAACATTATAAAAGAAAAAGACCATTATGTCCAAAGCATCTTGCTATCCGAATGACATTAGAGTGTCATGTCCACCAAACACAGAGGTGACAGAGCTTTGTCACTACGTTACTGTTTAGGGAATAACTACAGATTGGACATGTGCTTTCCATCGACAGCATTTACCAGGGAGAAAGTCATGCCTGCACAGCGCCCAGTCAATGTCTCCCAGGCATCACGCTGTACACCGAATATTATTTAAATACATCCTTTCAGGGAACTAAAAGGAAAAAGGAATACAATATTTAGGGACTGCAGATGTAAGAAATATCTTTAACTTATAAATCTGTGCAAGCTCCAAATTTTCTTCTTAATAATTCTTGTCTGGCTAATCACACTCTGGTAATTGTCATATATATATATATATATATATATATATATATGTGTGTGTATATATATATATATATGTGTGTGTATATATACACACACACACACACACACATATAGTACCTACATACATTTAACACAAGAGGCTTTATTAGGTCATATTACTATTTAATTTGCCAAGAAACAATTCATTATCTCCTCCCAAACCTAAGAGGCCAGACCAGAAACAGTCCTGAATAATGTACAGAAGAGTCTGAATGTCATTCCAACAACCAAAGGAGACTCAGGTGGGAGGGAAAAGGGAGGGAATGTGACATGCTCATGTTCATGATCCAGGAAACTCTGCAACATCGTGGGCTGCGAAAGGCAATGCTGTGTGCAGGAAGACGGAGGAAGGGAGCAGAGACATTGTGAGCAACGATGGTGGCTGGAAGTAAGACAGAAGCAATGAGGATGGGTCTAGAGAGGGCAGAAAGGAGATGATAAGTAGATGACATCTCTGGGCTGAAAGGAGGCCAAAGGAATGGGATCCGGAGCCCAGAAATAGGAACTGATCTTAAGTAAAAGGAAGATCATCTTTTTAACTTTAATGGGGAGGAAGAAGAACAGTGATGAAGGGGCACACTGGGAGCACAAGCTGGGAGAAGAGCCGTTGACAGGTAGTGGTCAGTGGAGGAAGAAGGCCTCGGCGGACGGGGCTTTGGTGAAAACACCAAGGAAGAGAAGTGGGGAGAGAACTGGAACCTGGACAAGCAGCCCGCCCTGGGGAGCCCCCAGCGGGAGTCTTGGGGAGCAGCCAGGTAGAGTCAAAGCAGGAGGCAGAGGGAATGTTCTACAAATGTGTTTGCCACAGAACAAAGTCGTGCTCTGCTAATTCCTCAGCTCCTATCAAAATTATTCTGAAATCTCATTTTAATCTCAAATGTTCATGGTTAGCTTTTCCTTCCAAGAAAGTGTCGTCTATAAATTAAAGGGGTGATGTTTTCTAGTTCTGTTCACCAAAAGAAATACTAAAATATCTGGCCGTGGGGAATGCTCAAAGCCGCTATTGACCCAAGGGCAGCAGTCTTACTTGCAAGACCTCTGCATGATGGGACGTGGTGTCCCTGCGCACTGATCACAAGGCATGACGAATAGCCTCAAACGTCTTCTAAAGTCATACCAAATAAGATGAATTTCAGAGGTAAGAGCATGCAAACACACATTCACACACAGGCACAAGGAATAGTGCTTTTTAGGCCAGAAATGAAACAAAAACATGTTTTAAAGGACTAATAAAATATTAAGTAAATGTCCCTGTGATGATATGAAGTGTTCAGCATCTGAAGCATAAGTATAGATTCATAATATATCAATTTCTATGGTAATTTTGTAATGTAGCCTATAAAAAATGAACATTAAAAGTCTTAAATTTGTTTCAGAGTTCATGCATGTCTAAGAATCTCTCGAGTTCACTCATAAAGGCTGTGAGACAAAAGAATGTCAGTGAATCTTTAGAAAAACACACAGTGCTCCACTTAGAAAAAAAAAAGTGTTTTTGCCATGTCACGAAAGTCATACAAAGTCATCAATCCAACCCAATACTCAAATTTAGGTTTCTTTTTTTTTTATCTTTATTGATACGTTACATATACACATTATGATTGCACTCCATAATGGGGATTTGTACCAGTATAAGACACAACTTAATTCTCACTTTTTCCCATAACCCTACCCACCCTACCGCCCCCCCATATACATAAAATTTGTTTCCTTACTTTTTTGTTACAATCTCAACATTTAGGTTTCTGCCAGGCCACTGGGAGTTTTAGACTCAGTTGGGCAAATGTCTTCTGCAGAGACCCTTCTATTTAGGGAAGTTAGAAGATTTTCGTCCTTTCATTTAATCTCATTAATTCTAATTTCTCTAAGCCAAAAATGTATATATCCAGAAAATGCTATTTATCAAATTTTTTTGCAGCTTAATCTCTATGCAAGTTAAAAGAGTAGTATTTGCATTCTCTTGGAACTAAAACATAATTATCTCTGTCCCCTACCTCTCCTGCCTATGTCTTGGTGCTTCCGAAAAGCTTTCTGTCCTAGGACACACAGTTTATATCCATCGGGCCAGACACAGAAGCCCCGCCACTGTGAGGGTGAATCGCGTAGGGCCAGTTCTCCGTGTTTGTTTTTCCTGGCAAGCTTCCCTGCAGGACAAGTCTATAGGAAAATGCGTCCCTCATACACACAAAGCAAAACAACAGCTCCAAGAACTCGACTTTCTCCTTCAATTATTTTGAAATCTTGAAGAGTAAATTCAAGAAAAAATAAAAGGTGGCAGTGGTGCTCCTTCTTTTTCTAGAGTGGTGGAAAACTACAGAACTTCTCCATAAAGGAGAGGCAACAAATTCCACACCGCCAAATGATTAGAAAAAGGTTTGGCTAGTGCCCTTCTCCCTGTAGATTTACGACACTTTCTGCTGACATGAAGTATGTTCTTTAGTGGATTCCTCAAGTGAAGCAAAACCACACGTATCTGGTTCTAAGCAACATACTGAGTCACTAGCTTACGTAGTAAATGTGAAAAAGTCATTCGCAAGGCCACGGGCCGAACCATAACAACTGTCTGGGAAAAGAAAAGAATGAAAGAAAATTAATGGAGAAAAAAGCACATTTTAAAAATTATTAGTCTAACAGCCAGCTTGTAAACCACCTTGGCAGCTGATCACTGGTAAGAAGGTGCCGGTAGAGTGTACATGGACAGACAGCAGTGAAGGCCAGTGGGCAGATTTGCCTCCCGTAGGAACTCTTGCAGGCTCCGCAGCATAGACACGTGGTACCATTTTACTTCTCCTGGAATCCTTACTCGTGCTTGTCATACCCAAGCCCAAGGGCCATCTTGGCCAAGTTTATTTCCACGAGTACTGCACGGCACGAGTCACCAATGTCCTAGCAATGCTACGTGGGTGACTTCAGCCTCAGGCCCTCCTGCCCAATGGGACAATCTGATCTAGGCTCCCCGGGCTGTTTGTGAAGCTTCCTGCAATCTTCCTGCCTGGCTTTTTGGTGCTTGAAGCATTTCCTGCACACCAATGCCAGATCGGTTTGCTCAGAGCACTGGTCGTATCACTGACACAGACTAAAATGTTTAAGTCCCTAGATTTTTCCGCCCTCCCCCATGACACACACCCACATGCCCTCGTGTCTGTTCTCCAGCTTTATCACCCGACTCCTTTTCTAGTACATCCCTCAAGTTCAAGTCAATCAGATCCTTGCTCTTCTTCAAGCCAACTCTAGAGCTGTTCTGCCTTTACACTGTCCTGCCGTGCCTGGGGTGCTTTTCCCCATCCTTAGTGCCTGGGGTACTTTTCCCCATCCATGGAAAACTTCTTCATCGGTGACGTGAAATTCTCCATCGACACTCTCGGATATTCTTTTTCATCCAGTACACACTGTGTTTGTTCACCGTTCCATTGAAGATATTTTCAGAATACCTTCTGGTATTTATCTTTCATATTTGTGTCTTACTTCTCATGTTATTCATGCACTTAATGCACATAAGTTGAGAGCTTTTTGAATTTAAGGTACGATGCTAAAAGTTGACACAGCTAGGGAAATGAGTCTTCACTTTCATGGAGCAATACTTATACAGAAAGATTGATGAAAGATTGAAAGGGTTTATTGGATACAAAATTGCAAAACTATTTACATACTGTTTAACAATAACAATTAGTAGTGTAGCGTCAGACTCCACAGTAGAAGATCTTGAGCTAGTGGGGAGCATGAAGCAAAGCCTCCCAGGGGAGGTAACATTTAGACTGAGGTTCATGGGAGCTTTGTCCAAGGGTACATTTGATAAAGATCTGGGGGTGTGACTCTGGGGTAGACCATTTGTTTAACAATTCTCAGCACTTGAAGAATGTACCAGGGCAAGGAAATTGCATGTAAAAATCTTTGAAACTAGAAGAACCTAAAGAAGCCAGCCAAGTCTGACCATCGAAGGAAATGGAAGGGGGAAAATATCTTAGAATGAAACTGCAGAGGAAAAAGGATCAAGTGATATGGGTACTTTCAAATCAATTAAGAATTTTAGACTTTTTTCCAGGGCCACAAATGACTCCTAAATGGTTCCAAGTGAAGTATGATGTATGAGTGTATACTATATCTACATTTTTTTTTAAAAAGGGGTGCTTTTTTCCCCTCTGGTGACAGAATGTAACTAATGGAAGGTGAGGACCAGAGAGGAGACCTAGAGAAGGACAATTGAGCCCCTAAAAGAACCAATGCTTATTAGCATAAGAGACTGTCACTGAAATGGGGAAAAAGTAACACTTGGTAAGTGTCATGTTTAATCATTTGAAATGGCTTTGCAGTAGAAAAAAACTGGCAGCTTATCACAATTGCAGATGTAAGAGCCCAACTTGGTGAGATTTGGTGTTTCATCAGGGAAGCAGGATGAAAAAGAAGGAGTTACAGAGAAGGTCCTTTTGTCTGGATATACACATGATAGTGCTCCTTACTGGACTGAGAAAGACAGGAAGAGGAGTGCATTTGGAGAAATAAATCTTGATTTCTGTTTAGGACATATGGACTTTTTATGAGAAGGCTGTGAGCCACTCAAGAATGCGTTTGTATACAGTGACCTGGAATTAAATGCAAGCTCTGGGATGGAGATCTCGATTTGGAAGCCATCCGCATATGGAAGCTATAGGGAAGGATGAGATCCCTCGGGGAGAGGAGGAAAGACAGACAGAGTGAAAGAGAGAGAGGGAGAAATATGGTTTTTAAAAAGGACTGTGACCAAGAATCACCTGTGAAATTTTCTCTTTTCTAAATACAAACACCAGAGAGCCAATAAATCAGTTTCTGGGGTTTGCATATGTGTACATTTTTTGTTAAAGTACAACTCCCCAGGCGCTTCCAACGTATATCAGTGATTAAATCAGAGGCGTGACATGAAAAAAGATCACAAGACAGATCTCCAAAGAAAAGCCCACTCAGCTTTGGAAAGGAAAGGCAGAGCCAGCAAAGGAGAAGTCAGGAAGCTTTCGAGGAACCGAGAGAGACGTGAGGATGTGGTCACGTGTTTCCAATCCTCCTAGAGGGAGAATGAAGACACAGAGGGCTGAAAACTGATCGAATGTGATGGCCTCGGGAGGATTCCCTGCAGTGGGCAGTAGGAACACAAAGAGAAGAGCGCTAAGGTGAGTCCAGGTGGGGAAATAGGAGAAGCTTAACAGGAGCAAAGAATCAGATCAGAGGCTGAAAGATCCAAGTGAAGGGACCAGGTATCTTCCAGTAGACCATAGCTTCTTCCACAAGAATGAGGATTGGTTCCATTTAGCACTTCCGTGCCTTTTCCACAGTACCCAGCCGGCTGCCTTATGCACAGCTGTCACACAACAAAATCCACGTGAAAGTGCCTCTTTCAGAACCAAGGAGACCCCTTAGACACATACACACTTCAGACTATTACTCAATGATTTTCATTTACTCCAAAAACTCACCCTACGATGCACCACACCATAAGTACACAGAGAGCATTCTCTTGGTACATTCTTATAAATGGGCCTGTGCCCTGTAGGACCCATTTGAGCACTGAAGAAGGAGTTCTAGGGGAGATACGGGATTTCTCAAAGGTCAGCATTACAGAACCTATGTTGAGGCTTCATTTGATTTTTATAGATTAATCAAGTCACATGAGTGCAATGCTAAGGACTGTATTTTTGAGCTTCCTAAATACGGCTCCGAGAAGGTTCAGAGAAGAGCTGGACTCTGTCCACACCTTCTGAATCTGTGCAGGGAGAATATGACACCTGAAGCCAGAAGCCTGGGGGACGCCAGGCACAACCTGGGCCTTTAATGAGACTCCCACTCCCCACCGACACTTTATACTACCATTTTGAAGAGCTAGTTAAGACCTTCAGGGACCCACCCTCTTCTCAGCTGGAGAAACTGCCAGCCTCTCCTTTCCTTGGGAAGTGCACTAGGGAAGGCCAGTACTCCCTGGGAAATGTGAAACCAGGGAATCGGGCTACACCAGAGACCCCATGGTTTGCTCCCATGATTCAGAGAGATGTGAAAAGAGGGAGAGGATAGGTTTTAGTTAGGATCCTCTCTCCCCAAAAGAGGACCCTATTGGGGTCACCTGGCCACTAGGGGGCTTTAGCAATACACAAGAAGACAAAAGATTCAGGTCAAAAGCCTTAATCCGGGGATATAGCTCAGTGGTTCCAGCGCCTGTCTTGTAAGCGCAAGGACCCGGGTTCGATCCCCAGTAACCACATAACAATACTGGACATGGAGACTCACCCCAGCACCAGTACCACATACCACAGTGCCGGGCGTGGTGGCTCACGCCTGTAATCCCAGCACTCGGGAGGCAGAGGCAGGAGGATTGCTGTGATGTGAGTTTGAGGCTGAGCTCAGGGCCAGCCTGAACCACAAAGCGAGACCCTGTCTCAAAAAAAAAAAAAAAAAAAAAAAAGCTTTACCCCTTCTCTGCGACCACTGCAGGCCTCTTGCTTGCTTGCTCATGAAAATACAGTCTCGATTTCACCCCCCTCATCAGATCCTTCCAATCCTTGGAGGTTGCATAATGCCCACTAAATATGTCAGTCAAAACCCTCAAATCAATCACTAACATGGTATTGTCCCAGATGATTAATGATTACCAACTTCTGCAAGGAACTAAGAGAAGAAAGTCACAGACCATCCATGAACAAACTTGTAGGACGCGAGGGTCACCCAGGAGTGGGATTCATTCATTCCTTTTCAAGAAAGAAAACAAAAGGGCCGGGGAGTTAGCTCAGTGGTTCCAGCGCCTTTTTTGCAAGCACAAGGATCCAGGTTCGATCCCCAGTAACCACATACAACACTGGGTGTGGAGACTCACGCCCAGCAGCAACCAGTACCACATACCACAGTGCCGGGCGTGGTGGCTCACGCCTGTAATCCCAGCACTCGGGAGGCAGAGGCAGGAGGATTGCTGTGATGTGAGCGTGAGGCTGAGCTCAGGGCCAGCCTGAACCACAAAGCGAGACCCTGTCTCAAAAAACCTAAAAAAAAGAAAGAAAGAAAACAAAAAAAGAGAAAGAAGCTGAGTGGAAGATGCTGTGGTCACCTCTGGGGAAGTGACTCCTTCAGGGCATAGTTTGATGTCAGCGGCATTTGGAGTTAAGATCCTTACTTTATAAATGAAACCCAGGCAAATCTAAGTGCTTACTTTCAAAACATCTTTTCCTCACTGTTCAAAAGAGAACAAACTTAGGTCCTGTCATAAAATGTGCCTGGAAACTATTAATGTATCAGTGGTTTTAAATGGGAACATTTCCTGTAATACACAAGCTCCAACACAAGTTAGCTGAAACTAACTTTTTCCCCCCAGAAGACTTCATACCTTACAGCTATCACGGAGATACCGTAACTTTTGGTCAAGCCTGTATCTTAAAAACAACATCTAAAAGTTTTAGATATTGTTAAATTAAAACTACAAAAGCCTACTCATTTAGAAGTTATTTACCACCTTCTAATTTTTTTTAATTCCTTGGAATGTGGGCTTTTTTTTTCTCTCCTATGAAAAGTCATATGCATAAAATGATAAATAGAACAAAAACAGCAGGTTCTTCAAGGTGTAAGGTACAGCCCAGATTAAAGTCATATTTTTATCCTCCCTTTTATTTATTAGTACAGGTTTCTAGTAGACATCGCCTTCCTCATGGGGAACTGGTACGTGTCCATATCACACCTGAATTCCATTTTCTTAATTCCCCTGTGCTTCTCTTCCCTCCCTCCACACTGTCTCATGACCCTTTCCCCTTTGAGAAAGATCTCTCTCCCTACTTCCTATGATCTAGTTTTTACTTTGCTCTTTTCCTATACTTTGGATTTCTCATATGAGAGAAACTATGCGATATTTAAACCTGTGTCTGATTTATTTCACTTAAAATTATGATCTCAGGATGCATCCGTTGGGCTACAGACGTCTCAACTTTATCCTTCTTCACTGCAGAGTAGCACTCCACTATGTGTAAGTACCCCAATTTCTTTATCCATTCATCTATTGATGGACATCATGGCTGCTTCTAAGATTCAGCTCTTATGAATCGTGGGTGCACATACATCACCATATATACCTTTATCTGATTAAAATTGCAGGATATAAAGATAGACTTTTGTTAACGCCAGTCCAGTGTAGGCATGATACCTTCTCATTTCTTTGGTGTTAATTTTGCGTTTCTACTTTGAAGATTTTTCTCAGGTGTCATATCATGAGGTTGGGATTTGCTAATTGGTTTTTACTAATTTAAACAGTGTAATAAAATTTGGTCAAGACTATTTATGGCAAAGATACATACCTGCTTTAAAACACTGCCAGACAAAACGTGACTCAGCAAGGGTGACTGATGAGGCGGGTTCCCTGTACTCACTTGCTAGGATTTCTGCAACTCACACCACAAGCCAAGCAGCTCAGCCCACAGAAGCCCATTTCCTCCCGATTCTGGAAGATCAAGGAGTCGTGAGCCTTGATTTTTCTAAGCCTTCTCTCCTGGTCCTTTTACTCTCCTGTCCCTGCAGCCTTGTGTGTGTGTGTGTGTGTGTGTGTGTGTGTGTGTGTGTGTGTGTGTGTGTGTTTATGCGTGTGTGTGTGTGTGTGTGTGTGTCACCAAATTTCCTGTTCCGTGAAGATTTTGGCCTGCTGGGACTGGCCAGCCTGTTGACATTTACTGACTTACTATTTCTTTATTTAGGTGGTGCTAGAGATCAAACCCAGGGCCTCATGCATGCTGGGTAATCACTCCACCCTGGAGCTACATCTCCAGGCCCACAGCTTTGTTATAACTGAATTATTTCTTGAAAGACCCTGCATTCAGATGCAATTACATATGATATTAGTGGTTAGTAATGTCAACATCAATATATGAATCAATATTAAGCACACAGTTTAATATTTATGGACTTGTTCTATGTAATTCTTTTTCTAATTATGCATTTTATTAAACGATATGCTGTTTCCATGCCATTGCATAGTTATGACTCATTCTTTTTAATGTTAACATACATTACATATATTGATACATTATAATATATGAATACATTACAATATATAAATATGTATGTGCACCCATGATTCATAAGAGCTAAATCTTAGAAGCAGCCCCTATGTCCATCAGTAGATGAATGGACAAAGAAATTGGGGACACATAATTCAGCCCATAACACTTCTTTTTAATGAATTCATGTCCTATTCTTGATTCATTGACCACAATTGGAATACTTCATGCTAATTTTAAAAGAAAATTCACAAACTACTGCAGGGCATGATACCAATATTGTACATACAAGAATTATGCCTATATATAAAATAAAAATATTTGAGTTAGCCAACGATATTAAATAAGAGTTTTGGTAAATGTCTTAAGAAGATTTTTTTTTTTTTCACTGTGGAAGACTGAACTCAGGGCCTTCATACTGAGCTACATTTTCCAGTACTTTTTATTTTTTCATTTTGAGGCATGGTCTTATTAAATTGCTAAACTGTGCAAGCTGGGTTTTAACTGGTAATCCTCCTGCCTCAGCTTCCCAGAGTTCTGGGATTACAGGTATATGTCAACACTTCCGTGCCTAAAAGTTTTTAATGTACCTTTATACATTAAAGATAACATAAAAAGGATGTTAGTCTTTACAAAAGACTAAAGAAAATAAAAACTTCTAATTTCTATTTCTAGGCATTATTACTATGTACGCACCTTCTATCATACTCTTTCTTTTTGGGAGAGAGGGTCTCGCTTTGTAGTTTAGGCTGGCCCTGAGCTCAGCCTCCAACTCACATCACAGCAATCCTCCTGCCTCTGCCTCCCGAGTGCTGGGATTACAGGCGTGAGCCACCACGCCCGGCACTGTGGTATGTGGTACTGGTTGCTGCTGGGCGTGAGTCTCCACACCCAGTATGGTATATGGTTAACCGGGGATCGAACCCGGGTCCTTGCGCTTGCAAGACAGGCGCCGGAACCACTGAGCTAACTCCCAGGCCCTCATACTCTTTCTAAGTACCCCTACATACATACACACAAACAAACACAGTTCAATATTTATGGACTTATTCTATATAGTTCTTTTCTAATTATGCTTTTTATTAAACAATATACTTTTTCCATGCCATTGCATAGTTATGACTCATTCTTTTTAATGTTAACATACAGCTCTATTATATGAATGCACAATAGTGATTTTGATCCACTCTTTACTGTTGAGAATATAAGTTGCCAGTTATTTTTTTCCTCTAGTTATTCCCAATGCTATGTTAATCATACCCACACACACCCCACACACACATGTAAATTTCTAGAAGTAGAATTTTAAATTTTAATATCCAGTATCAGGCTACCTCTCAAATTCTTGCCAACACAAAACATCATCAATCTTTAAATCTTTGCTAAACCAAGTTTGATGATGATGGGTCATATATCTTTATTTGATTTTCTTGGGTTACTATTGGAACGTTCCACCTTTTTGCTTTTTTGTTTTTGTTTTTGTTTTTTGAATCAGGGTTTCACTTTTGTAGTTCAGGCTGGCCCTGAGCTCAGCCTGGAATTCACAGCAATCCTCTGGCCTCTGCCACCACACCAGGCACTGTGGTATGCGGTGCTGATTGGTGGTAAGCATGAGTCTCTATGCCTGGCATCGTTACCAGGGATCAAACCCAGGTCCTTGCACTTACAAGGCAGGTGCCAGAACCAGTGAGCTAAATCCCTGGCCACTTCAACCATGCCCCATGTTCCAATAGCACATTCAGCTAGAATCCGATCACCTTCAAAAGGCCCTAGCTCTAGGCAATCTCTAGGGGGAACAGTATTTTAAAACTACTTACACTTAGAATTTTTCAAATGTGATGTTGGTCAAACACATCATTTCCATAGGCCTAATTCCATCTATGACTTGCCAAAGTGACACCTGCTTTAGTCTCTTGTTATATTGAGAATCAATGTTTGTTCTGACAATATCTGAACTCACATAAAGCCTTGCGCACCTCTGTTCACACTTACCTCACCACCACGGCACTCTTACGGGCTGGGTTGTGCCCCTACTAAAATTTATATGTGGAAACCCTAACCCCCTAGTACCTCAGAGTGTGACTCTACTTGGAGATAGGACCTCAGACAAAGAAATTAAGTTAAAACAGGGCTTTCTGGGTGGAAGCCAATCCAATCCAGTCTAACTGGTGCTCTTCTAAGCAGAGGACTTTCGGACCCACAAAAGAACACCAAGGATTCTCACACCCAAAGACCGCATGAGGAGCCCGTGAGAAGTGGCCATCTGCAAGCCAAAGTCAGAGGCCTCTGGAGAGACCAAATCTGCTATCACCCGACTCTTGGACTTCTGGCTTGCAGAAGTGTAAGAAAATAGATTGCTGCTGTTCCAGCCACACAGTCCGAGTTATCTAGTTGAGCAAACCCTAGGAAACTAACACAGTCTTTCTTTACTTACATAAAAATCAGTGTTTCAAATAGACTGAGTTCGTGGACCAAGCTAATGCCTGGGCCACCGGGTAGGATGAAAGTAAACCCCATAAATCTGAATAACTTGAAGTATAACAGAGGAGATTAAAAAATAGTGGGGTTTTTGGCAGGCTCGCAGAAAATATAGCTAATCAGACAATTGAGGTAATAAAACAATCAGGGAGCTTATAGAAGAGAGCAATAAAAAGCTACCTGAGCTAACCAAAATGATAAAAAAATGAATGAATGACTTCAAAAAGACTAGGTTAGTCAGTGTCATCAAACAGACCCCATGCCACACACATTCAGCCAAGGCAGAGTGGGTGTCAGGATGCCCACCGCCTAGAACTGTGCCAGGACATGGAAGTTGTTATGCAATCGGTTACTGAGTGAAGGAGTGAGTGAGTTTTCTACAAATTGTGCAGACTTTTTAATTTGGCGACATTTAGCACTGAATGTGCTGCCCTTTGTGACTGACAATCTTCGCAGTAGAACCAGTAGAGACAGAAGTGAGGACATCTAGAAAGATTTCCACTTGAGCTGATTAGCTAAAGGAATGGTGTCAAGGGGAGACTGGGTGGTCTTTTTCCTCTGCTCAGAGACCATCTGCTAGGGGAAATGCTACCTCAGCCTCCTGATGTCAGCCCTGACCTCAACACACTCAGGAGTATATTTCCACCAAAATGGGTGAGGAAGCCCATCCCACCTGCTACAATAAGCAACAAAAGGCCACTATCCCATCTGGGAGGATGGGACGAGGTGGCCTAGTGGTGAGCACCTCAACTTTCCATATAGCTGACAAGACTGGCTACACCGAGACATAAAAATCACTCTGCATGCCTCAGCCATTGATCTACATCATGCAGTTACCTAGACTCCAGGCCATATTTTCCCAATTTGTTGAGAACTATATCATGTGGGAAAGAATTAAAAGGTTTACTAAGGTCAATACAAACATAATTTATTGCTTCCCCTCAGTCGACCAAGCTCATCTACTTAGGTCTGTGACTAGTTAGCTAAGTTGGTTTTAGCATTGTCTGCTCAGGGGCAAGGTCAAGGTATCAATTTACAAAATCTGTTACTTTCCCTCTGTGGCACAGTCCCAGACTACAGCCCTAATAATTCAGTATTATTTTGCTCCCAAGAGGAACCCAGAGAACAAATCTGTATGCAAAAGCCTTGCAAGCCAAGGACATTGGTAGAAAATCACCTCTAAGTCCATGCTGGACATGACAAGGCTGGGAGTCTTGAAGGGGCCATACACTGGGAGCTTAAACCACATTTCTCACGATACTGGAGGCGTGGAAGTCCAAAATTAAGCCGGCAGCAGATCTGTGGGCTGGAGTGGCTGCTCTGCCTGGCTTGCGGACATTCACCTTTTTGCTGTGTCTTCTCATGGTCAAGAAGAAAGAGAAAAAAAACCTCTTAATTTCTTCCTCTTCTCATAAAGATACAGAGTTGACTTCAGAGGATCCCCACTCAGGATTTCATCTATACCTAGGTATGTCCCAAAAGCTCCATTTCCTACTACCATCCCATTGGAAATATATGGAGAAGGCACAAATATGAGTCCATAGCAAGACCCAGACTTCACTCTTCAGCATGCAAAAAGCTGACCCATGTCCTAAGTGATCTTTCTCATTTTCTTTGTACCTAATCTGAATGATCAATTTATCAACATCCGTTCCTACCCCACGAGCTCATAAGAGCAAGGACAATTAATTCCAATCACATTTGACACTAGTGGAAGATGTATTCTCATAAAAATTGCTCTGTTATATAATCTAATCATAAGTTAAATATAAAAAATAAATAAATCTCTAGGACAAGTTCAAATGTCATTTGTCCCACAGAAGCTTACATGTAAGGCACATGATAAACTCGAGCAATTAGTGATCAACTCAAGCATTTACACATTTTAAAGTTCTGCTGTCCAGCTGATGAATTCCCTTTTAAAAATGCATTTATTATTTCATGTAAACCTCTTGCCAGTCTAAACTTCTCTAAACTTCTCAGAACATCTGTTTCTGCACTTTGTGGCGGTGTCACCTCTCTTCTTAGACCTTGAGTTGTTAACCACCATGGACATGAATACCCCAGATTGATTGTCCACCAGCTCTCACACAGGCCTGTTTAGGTTTGCCCTCCTATTATCTTTATTATCCATTCTGGTTTTTCTTTTGCACTAAACAAATGTAAAACTTCAAAATTTAAGGACAGGGCCTTCCTCCTGTTATGAATCAATTCATCATCAAGTTAAAGGGAACATTTCAGTTTCTCTTCTTGATTTGGTCTTTTCCTCCTCGGACTTCTGACTTCACACCTAACATCCGGTCTACTTTCCCACCGTGAAGCCTTTCACTGATCGTGGTCCTTAGTGTTCTTTAGTGTCATACACTGCAAACACTATAGATGAGTGTTGTGGTCAATACAAAGTAATGCGGCAGGGTGAGGGGTGTTGCTCAGTGGTGGAGGGCTTGCCGAGCCCGGGGAAGGCTCTGGTTTGATCTCCAGCATTACTAAAACACAATAAATTAAAACATAATAAATTAGAAAACAATACAGTACAATGAGTCTTCAAGTACTCTTTGCTTCTGTCTAGACCTGTCACTTTGTAAACGGATGATATATATTCCTTATATCAACTTCATGTTTTCTAGTTTGACTGGCAAGCTAGAGTTTTATACTGAAAATCAGTTTAAAGCGGAGAATACATATCTAATAAAGAAATGTAAAGAGCTATCAAGAAATTGAAATCAAATATAAGCAGAATGAAAGTTAGCACTAAAATCTCTGATGTCTATGGTCTCCAGTACCTAGTAAGCTTCCTTATTTTGCAGGCCCACTGTTAAATGTGTTGTTTTCTGATGAAATACAAATAAATGAACTGTTGAGCTGAATAACTTTTATAAGAAAATGGCAGCATTATATTAAGAACACTGTAAACATCTCCTTCAATTACAAACAAGGGCCATTCTCATGCTAGAAAACTACTGTAAATTAAAGAAGATGGTGCTACCTTGTCTGCCTAGCACTCACCAGAACCCTGGGATGTACCCAAAGGCTGACAATCATTTCAGTCTCATGCTTAACACAGGACCTGGTTGATACGAGTCCAGAACATATACAGGCACATTCCCTGCTGTGCTACATTTAAAATGACTAAATAAAATAGGTTTCCCAAGTACTCTATAGGCATGCCAACAGTGTTACATAAACCCTGTACAACTTTGACCATATTTATTTTCTGCCTTCAGTGTTCAGATAATCATATTAACTAACACACAAACAGTTTTCTGGCTAGTGATGGTAAAATTATTTAAAAATTCAATTGATAGCATTTACAATGTATCATGTTTTAAGATATATTAATAATATTATATTTATCATATGTAATATGATATATGACTAATTCAAATATATGTTTCTAGCTACTGTTCTTTACACTTGGGTAGAAGTTATTCTGTATTTTATAGAAATCATATTTGCTTAGTATACATACTATAAAAAGTGTTGTAACAGTGCACAAGGACTGGATAATTAATCACATGTATTCATTAATGATGATGATGGTATCTGACATTTATTGAGTCTCTTCAAATATCAGTTCATTTTCATAGGTGGGCAAAATACCCATTATACTCCAAACAGATCTGACTTATAAGGTGAGAAATTTGTCCAAACCTTTCAAAAGAATTAAAATGAGTGCTCCCTTAGAAATGACAATAATTATTTCCAAACAGTTCTAAATTTCAGTGTAAGAAAAGACAAACTGCGTATCATTTCCCGAAGCCTTCAACATACTGCCTTTACAGAGTGATTTTCTCCCAGGAACCTGAAGAAGTCTTCATAAACATTAATTAATTCTCACTCTCCTGATGACGCCCACTTCCCAGGGCAAACTATTAGGCTAGGCTGGGTGGCGCGTCCGACGCGATGGATGCTATAATTACATAACAGTTTGCCTTTGACCAGTGTCATCCACGAAGCTCACGTACACTACTGTAGGTCCTCGGATCACAGATCAAACGGCCCCGCCTGCCACGACAGTATTCAGATGTTCACTGGTCTTCATCCTCCAAGTACGTGGACAATGCCTTGCCTTTAGTGAATCTTAGCACAGAGGGGCATGGGAAAGCTTTGCTGTTGAAAGTTTTAAACAGCAGGTGTTTGTTAACCTTCTCAACCAACAGAACAAAGCTAATAAATTCAAGGTGTAGGAACTAATGTCTTCCGTGTAATTTATGCCATAGCAACCTATTTCATACAAATGGTTCCTCGTACACAGTGACCAGCTGCTTCTCAAAGGATTGGGATGACAACAAAGTGAATTAGCAGAGAAATAAGAATGCCTTCACGACCACAGGCTCCGACTCACCTTGCATGGCTGAATAGGCCACGTTTTGCCACCTTTAATTCAGGATATTTAAGTCTTCCCTCTTGGACCTCAGACAAATTAAAGCATACTCAACCGGTTTTCTCTCTTTAGTGGGGACAGCCCCAATCTCTCTTGTTAATTATTTTTCTTTTTGCATTTCAGAAGAAAGAACCAATAACTGAAATTCATTTTACTATAATTTCTAACTATATTTGGTGGCTGCACACATATTCTACATGAGTAGAATCAGGACACCTGTTTTGCTGTTCTGCCTTTTTCATTTAATGTACAATAAACCTAAATCCATATATTGATGTAATTTTCATTGTTGTTATCTATAATAGCAAAGAAAAAAAGGTATCCAAGCTTTTGCTATTACAATCAGGATATATTAACTTCTTGGTAAAGTACCTTTCCAAATCATTTCTTTGAAATATATTCCCCCCAGTGTCAAAAGGCATAAACAGTTTTATAGTTCTTTATAGTTCTCATTGAAGGTTAGCTGTATACTCCCAAACAAAAACAAAAACAAAAACAAATGACATCATTTACCAAAATAACCAGTATCTGGTAGGCATAATTATATGAACTGTTGAGAATACTCCTTTTTAGTCTACCTGTAATCTCAGCTTCTCAGGAGGCTAAGGAAGGCAAGAGGATCAAGCTCAGCCTCATCAGACCCTCTCTTATAAAGGACTGACCAGAGTGAAGGGTTTAATCCCTAGTAACAGAGGAAAAAAACATTGAGTTATAATGTAAATTTTATGTGATGGGTTTTGTAACCGCTAGTGATTTCATGCATTTTAAGGGATAATTGGGCATTTATATTTTCTTTGGCATAACATAGTACATCCCAAAAAAGCAAAATATAATTCCTAAGTTATTTTGTCTCTCTCCTTTTCCTCCCTTTTCCTTCTCACTCTCTGTCTATTTTGTTCTCGTATTCTGTAGTCGCTCTGAATGAAATAACTTTACATTCATTTTTATGGGGCAGGAATTTCTAGGGAAAAGATGACCCAACAAAGATGAGAGGGGCCAGGTCCCCACTCTCAAAGAGCTTTGGCTGCAGTGAAGAGAGGACTCACAAGCATGCACTTACACCAACACGAAATGGCACGCTGCACTCGATAAACTACGGAGGCCTGTCGTCAAGGGTGCTGGAAGGAGGGAGGGGCTTCAGAAAGAACATGAGGCAAAGGCACCACGGACGAGGAGGCATGAGCGTTGGAAACTTCTTCACATGAAGGCCAGTCTTAGGAAGTTCTCGCCAGGGAAAATTTTAGGCAGATAGAATGGCAGATGAAGCACCCAAGATAGGAATCAGTGTGCATGGTGGTCAAAGAACAGAGAGAGCCCGCGTGGCTGGAATGTAGTAACCAGTGGAAAAACAGACAGCAGTTCCTGTCAGAGAGCTTCACCAAGCAGGCGTAGGCCTCATAAAGGTGCGAATCTATGGGACCAAAGGGGTTACTGAGGTTAAATAAGCTGAGGTGTCACTAAGTTGGCCTACTTTGAGCAGGTTGCTCTCTCGGGGCCGGAATGTAAAGTTTCCAGTGATTAATATGGATCACGAGTTTCCCAAGGATATTTTGTCATGACATTCTTTTTTCATAAAGGAATTCTCTTGTTTTTGTGGAACTGGGGATTGAACTCAGGACCTTATGCTTACCAGGCAGGCGAAGGCACCACTGAGCTACCTCCCTGGCCCTCAAAAAGGAATTCTTGAAACTAATGTTTCTAGGAAAACACATTATAGGATACAGGTCACAAGCTTGCAGTCCACATAGAACCTACCACCTGTTTTTATCTAGCCCATAAAACAAAAGTGTTAAGTAGTCTTTAAAAATCCAAAGACTCTACCATGACTTTACAAAAGTGATGTCAAATTCAAATTTCCATGTCCATAGATAAAGTTTTATTGAAACACAGGCATATGCATTTATTGACTATTCTGCATGACTTTTTGTGCTGTAGGCATAGGATTAGGATTGAGAAGCTGTGACAGAGACCTGTGAAATACAAAACTTAAAAAATTTACCGTGGAACCCTAAATGGAAAGAAATTGTCTATTTCTGCACTACATCATTTGTCTGGTTACCTTGACTATAAATCTCTATATGACTTTGGGCCATATTCATAATTAATATACCTTACAGTGAATACTTATCAAATACTTTTCATATTTAATATTCTGGGATTTTTGCTTTTTGTATTTTTTCTTACATTTTACTATACATTTTTTAAAGTTTCTACTCGTCAAATCCACACTCTTTACTCTAATAATACCCTTATTTGTTAGATAGCCCAAACGTGTATGTTTAAAACATGGGATAATAAGCAATTCAGTTTTCTTGTACCTAATATTATGGTTAGGACTTTAATATGTTTAGCGTTTCTGAAGTTTGATAGTTTTTTTTTTTTTTTTGAGACAGAGTCTCGCTTTGTAGCTCAGGCTGGCCCTGAACTCACATCACAGCAATCCTCCTGCCTCTGTCTCCCGAGTGCTGGGATGATAGTCGTGAGCTACCACGCCCGGCACTGTGGTATGTGGTACTGGCTGCTGCTGGGCGTGAGTCTCCACGCCCAGTATGAGTATGGTATGTGGTTACCAGGGAGCGAACCCGGGCCCTTGCACTTGCAAGACAGGCGCCGGAACCACTGAGCTAAATCCCCGGCCCCTGAAGTTTGATAATTTCTATGCTCATACAGTGCTCCTACTTTGTCAGACACTGTTCTAACCACATTTTACATTGATCTCTAAAATATCTGCTTATTCCAGTGTTTGATCTCTCTGTCTCCCTTTCTTTGTCTCTCTCTCTGTCTCACGCATTAATACCAGACTTCTTATAATTGTCATTTTAGGTACATCTAGGGTCACTCTCTCCCTCTCCACTTACTGATCTACCTGAGTAGCCTTAAATTTCCACAAGTATTTGTCAGATTTTTAGAGGCACATGAGATTAATCTAGGAGCTTTTTAAATTTTTTAATCAAACCATAATCTTTCCACCAATAGCCAGACTTATTTGCCTGCAAACTTCTTTAAAAAGACACAAACTTGGGCCAGGGATTTAGCTCAGTGGTTCCAACACCTGTCTTATAAGCGCAAGGGCCCCAGGTTTGATCCCTGGTGGAGACTCACACCCACCAGCGATCAGAACTACACACCACAGTGCTGGATGCGGTGGCTCACCCTTGTAATCCCAGCACTTGGGAGGCAGAGGCAGAAGGACCGCTATGAATTTGAGGCTGAGCAAGGGCCAGCCTGAACTACAAAGCAAGGCCCTATCTCAAAAAAAAAAAAAAAATAGACACAAATTACAGTACTGCAGCATAGGGATCCAACAACTCCTTATAAATCCATGTTTATCGGGGATAAAAACCCTGTTGCACGTTTATGTTTGGCTCTTACCTCCAACCCGTACACATTTTCATCGGGAAGTGGACTCTCCTCCACTCAGTCCCCTCAAGCCATGGGTGTGTCTCCCAGAAGTCTCTGCACTTTATCCCAGCAGGGGAAACACTGTGAAGCAGACTTCCGCCATTTTACCCTGCTTGACTTTCTCTTCCTCCAATATTGTTCCTAAATTCTTCACGTCACTCTGACCTAGTTGCATAACATCAGTTATCTTTGCAAGATAGGACCAGAAGTAGAGTCTCTGACCAATGCTCAAAAGCTAATAATTTTGGGGTACAAAGTCACAGTTTATCTGCCAATAGCAAATCTTTCATGGTTTTGCAAGTGTCTCTCTTATCGATAGAGCTCATTAAAGGTTTGGTTTCTTCCTTCCAATGCCTGGGACCAATTGTTCTACTTAGAAATAATAGATGTTAAAAGCACTATCAATAGATCTTGTGCTAATTAGAACCCTTGAGTGTTCAGACTTCTAGAATGCTAAAAGTCCCCTTAATTTATGTTTCTGGGTCTCCGAAACAGGGGCACATTTGGTTAAAATAAATTATGGGCTAGTTCTGGAGAGCTGCTAAGTGACAGCCAAATAAACAATTATCTACACATCGTGGAGGCCTCTGGAGACCAAGATTTAAGTGCACCGAACAATGTGGGTAGAAAAACGGGGACAGCCAAGTGACAAACATAATATCAAGATAAATTCGTTCCATTCCTATGTAAAGTGTCACCAACATATATATTAAAAAAAGAAACTCCCTCCTGATTTATCTGGCTCCCATAGCAAAGTAGTAAAAAAAAAAAATGATGTCCATGAACAGATAGGGAGATGTCAGCAGAGTTTGCATCTTGATTTCCTGAGGTTTTCACCTGAGGGTCTACACTAACTTGCAAAACCAACTACGGTTGTGAAACTCTCCTCTGTGATTATTTGATAGATCCTACAACTCTTCCTTACAGGAAAAGCTGGTCAATTGCAAGATAGATAATGAGCAAAATAGCCTAAAGTGCTGTGGTTTAGAAAAGAAGTTGCTCAGACCCACTTACCACATGGCAAAGTTTTGAAAGACTGTGGGAAAGGTGGCTTTTCTGGTTAACGGTCCCCCTCCCTCCCTTCCAGCTAGATGGAATGCTTTGCTATGCAAATAACAAGTCTGATCTCAGAGGAAGTGAAGGACTCTAGATGGTAAAAGGAACTCACCTTTTGGGGATAAATCAACTCTTTTAGATACCAATGAACAAATTACAGCTCCGTGCCCTAAAAGTCCTCTGAGTGCCCTAAAACCTCAAAATCGCTTGAGATTAGTTTGCTTCTTAGAGTCAGGCCTCATAAAGAGAGAGTCTCATTGGAAAAACATCTTTTGTCTGCCCTCCTTAAGGTACACAAAAGAAGCATGTGAAAATCACTCAGCAACTGGACATTTGTGTCTCATTCCAGCCAACTGCAATCTGAAGGCTGAGAGTGTCAAGGTCAGTCCGAGCTCAGGAACCAAAATGTTTGAATAGTTTTCAATTTGGTAATTACTATATTCAGGTAATTCTGCTTTCCTTTCCCACCATGTTCAAAGCCCAAGAAAATCAGTGCAAGAAACTGAAGCAAGAAAATACAGGACGAGTACGAAGTCCAGCGACAAATGTATGGATGAAACAGCTCCTCTGACACGTTTCTCCCTCTGTCAACCAGAGTTGATTTTTTTCCAGGGAAGAAACATAGTCCCGAAATGACTGAAGTACCCCCATGTACTCAGTTAACCACAACATCTGAGTCTGGGATGTCAGGATACTTAAAAATACAATGGCACATTCTGCATAGGGCATGAATTTAAGGAGGAGAATCTTAATAAAGTTTGGACGTGACACACACAGCCTTGATATTATTGTCAGGATGCTTAAAATTGCCAAGGTTAGCAATTTAAATTTTATATCCAGCCTACAAGTAAAGGGATCCCTATTAACATATGTATGTATAAACCATACATTTAGGATTTAATATATGTCCAGGTTATAATACTGATCTGAAATTATAATAAACAACACAAAAGCTATATAAAATGTTAATATGTGGATATAGACTAGAAAGAAACAAAACCCTCAGTAACTGCTTTAGGATGATGAGATTGTAGAGGAATTTGCATATCAGAACGTTTTATTCTTTAAGTGTCATTTTACTAAAGATGAGAAATATTGGTAAAAGGACAGAGATCTTAAATGCTTAGATCTGAGGTTTCTGGAGGTGAGGTTAATATTGTGGGTTACCTATCTTTGACCACTTGGAGGCTTGTAAAAGAGAACTCTGAAGATACACACTTTTGTAGGTAATTTTAAGGAAGAAGGGGAACTTGGGAGCCTTAACTGACGTTATCTTTAAAAAGAATTTCATTATTTTTACATGATAATTGAATACTAAAGTACATACACTTATATTCTCTCTCTCTCTCTCTCTCTCTCTCTCTGCGCTCTTCCCTCAGGCCTCACTTCAGAAACAAACTGCTTTGTAAACCAAATGACAAGGATTAAAAGATTAAATTGCCATGAAACTTGAGTTGACTGGGGCTGTACATTTCCTTGACTATATGCAAGGTAGAGTTACTGTTATCACTGGGAAGAAATAATTACAGGAGTAAAAAATAAAATCCAATAGTTTAAACCCAGTGTGCTTTTGACCCTCCACAGAATGATCTACTGGCCAGCCTTTCAGTGAGTAAAACTGAGATTTTTTAAATTGCTAACTGTAAGGAAGCTATGTAAAACTAGAATCAGCTACAGAGTTCAAGGACTTGGGACAGAGGGATTTGGCTGGAGTTTTAAAAAATAGGTTTGCTAGAAATCATGTCAGAAAAAGTTAAGGGAGATCAGTGAGATGGATCTGTTCAGAAAATGCTGCAAAACTGGAAGTTGCACTTCAAAAATTCTAGGGGCAGCACAGCTCAGCAGTTACTGTTCCCTCTTTATCTTTCCTCACAGAGGACACTGGTCAAGTAAACACTTTTTAATCCTGTAATTGTACATTTTCTAATTTTTTTTATCTGAACAGCATATTGTACAGAGAACTGGAGTTTACTTCAGTTAACATCTTAAGTAAGATTTGTGAATGGCAATTTCAAATCTCTTTCTCAGTGATTTGAATTTTCGACTTCTTTTTTAAAAGTGGTGTTATATATGCTAACATTAGCACGCTCCATTTTTTTCCCCTAAAACCAGCCTCTTTGCCACCCTAAGAGCATCTAAGTTCGGAATTCTTCTGTTTATTCTGCCATCAGATGCCGGCTGTGTAGGGAAATGTTCTCCTTGCCTCCACCTGAGCCACTTTTCAAAAGCCCCTCTGAGCTCATCCAGTTCCAGCTCTCTGCACTGAGGAGTGTCCCAATCACTCTGCACTCATTCTCGACTTGGCGATCGGCCAGTTAAAGTTACCCCTGGTCCCGCGGTGGTGTGATGTGAGGTCACCCAGGCTGCGTTGGCTTTTCTCTCTAGGGGACCCTGCGCAGCTCGGGTGCATCTCAGTGGTCCAGCCTTGCCTGCCTAATGCAGCGTTGCAAAGAAAGAAGAGTTCAATTAAAATATTTTTAAAAGAATGTGTGAAAGTCTGTGCAATTTACCCCGCGAGGAAGCAGAAATCATCGCGGATGCCCACGGGAAACCTGCGTCCACGTAAGCTTCATTCCCCTCTCCCCGCGCCCCTGGCAGGGCCGGCACCTGCGGGGTCCCTGGGCCCGGAGGCTGGAGTTGGTCCGGGCACCCGAGTCAGGCCTCCCGTGGGTCTGGCGTCTCGTTTCGGAAAGAAAGCGGCGCACCTTTCCGCCAGCCCTGCCCTGGGGGCCGGGGCCTGGGGCTGCGCAAGTCGCCGGAGGAGCCCCGGCTCGGATCGGTTTTCAGGAGGGTCTGCACGTCAGACCTGCAGCCAGGGGGCGGGTTCCCCACTCGCCCGCACCGCGACCCCAGTGTCACCGCGTGGGCGGGGCGCTGTGGGTGCCCCAAGTCCCGCTCTGCCTGGCACAGGGACCCCCCGGAGATCTCGGACCCCCTCGCCCGAGAGGGCGCCCCTCCCCCACGCCACGCTTCTGCCCTCCCGTTTGACCCCATTTTCGCGTTCAATGTGCAGAGCAACCGCTTGAGGACCCGCGCGCTAATCAGATCCGGCTGTGCGCTCAGCTTCACCTGGGCCTGGCCCCGAGGGCGGATGGGCTGGACGGTACCCGGCAGGAGGAGGGGACCGGCGGGGGAGGGGACCCCAAAATTACAGTCCGAGGGCAACACCGCCAGGTGCACGATCCTCGAGGGTTCTCACGGCGGGGAGGACACCCCAATATCTCCTGAGGTACCCCCGTTGTAAATAGCGCGGGTGACCAGGTCCTGATATCCGTCGGGGTTAGGATTATTGGGGTCCCCCAGCGCCGGGGCGCGCCGAGCCCTGGCTAGGCGGCCCTGCCCGAGGCAGTGGGGGTGGGGGGTTCGGAATGAAAGCGATCTAGACCGAAAACAAAGTCAGCAGGTCACCTGGCAGGTTCTGGGCGAATTATGCAACGAAAGCTGGGAATGTTGGACCGTCCCCCCTACATTTTTCCCTAGTCCTTAGCGCCTAGGGAGTTGGTTCCAAGTTAAAGGCTGAGCAGGAGCTTCTCCCCGCAGCTCCTCTGATGTGGTTAAGACTTTGCCGAACTCCTCCGGGGAGTTTCTCTTTCCTCATCTTTCTTCGAGTAACAGGAACATTACTCTGGGGGAAAAATATTCTAAAGGGGAAGATGGCAGGCTAGATCCGAAAGGACCACCCCGCAACTTCCTTGAGGCCCTGGGCCAAGCATGAGGCAGATCTAAACTGCTACCTCCTATCTTAAGGAATCTCCACTCACCTCTAACTCCTTATCTTCCCGGGCCTCAGAACTCTGCTTCCATACAGGATTGCAAGAGTTAAAGCAGGCCGCAGCTCGTTGTTTTTCATGCTAACATTCATGGCATTGGGACTATTTTGTTAACTAGGTATATGCGATTCACAGAATTTCACGGTAAATTCCCCAGACCAAATATTTGGCTGAACAAATAAACAACATTATCCATTCCTGAAAATAAGCCAGTAGAAGGAGGGGGAGGAGGTGAGGAGAGCTTGCTAGAAAGTGACCTGAACTGGACAGTCGCTGGCTCGGGAACTGCCTGGGGTCACTGGTGCCCAGGGACCTGGGGTCCTTTTCAGTGACACAGACGCTGCAGAAAGTTGCTGGAAACCGGGCAACACAAAATGAGGCCGCCTGAGGGGAACTCATAATGGGCTTCCCCTAAATGATTTATTCAAGCTCCATACCATTAATCAAAGGAGCAGCGACCTGGGGGGGCCCGGGAGGGGGAAAGGTCCCTCTTTGCAAGGAGTTTTGGAGGAACTGTGGAGTCTTGCTGCCTCTGCCTCAGGCTCTGATCTCCTCTCTCCACCTGCGCTCTCCAGGGAGCTGGGGCTTTGGCAACCACCCCACTTCTATTTTTATTGGTTTCCACTAAGCTGCTCCTTTTGGAGGATTGCAGGACTTCAGTAATTAAAAACAAAAATGAATCCTGCTTCACCCACCCCACCCCCAGAAGCATGTGCAGGGCTGTGTGCAGGAATGCACACACGTCACACACAGAAAAACACACACAAGCCATGCACCTCCCACACGTTTTCAGAGGGCACACTTGCATCACCAGCAACAGCACTGCTACCACTACTCAATCTATACCTGCAGGGCGCAGAAATGCCTATCAGTCCTCTCAAAAGGACAACCGAGTTCACTGCAGCAGACAGGCGTACAGAAGGGCTGAGCAGGCCAACTCAAGACTCATTCAGTTGTAGGTGATAGGAAAAACCAAAGGCTTCTCTCATCCCCCTTAGCCTTAACACCATATCCTTCCAGAATGACACTTCTCTGCCCTTGACAAAGGGACCCCACTCCCAAGCCCATTAGCACCAGCCTTTGTTACTGTGGCCTTAAAAGTTAAGCTGTCTCCTGGAAGAAACACTTGGTAGCTCATTCTGCCCAGGTCCAGAGAAGGTACAAGAGGAAGCAACCCAGTGGAAAGACTGGCATTTGATTTGAGCACAATCAGGTAAGAGATGCACAGTGCCTACTTAAAATTGTGACTTATCGCTGTCTGATCCCACTTTCCTGGCACCCTGGCTCAATCTGTTGAGATTTTTAACTTGATGGAAGCTTCATGTGGGGAACACGGGACAAGGGAGAAGGTCCGAGAAATCCTTGAGAATGCCCCCATGTGATATGTTAAAGTAGCCATCACCAAAATTTTGAAAGTACGCCATTTTTTTTTTTTTAGTAAAGCCTACTGCTAAATACACCCACACACAGCAAAAAAGTCCTGTTTGAAAGCAGAACCACACATACACACACTTTAGTGTGTGAATTATTTATAGCTGTCCTAACGTGGAGACACCCAGGGTATCCGAAGAGCAGAGGTGGGAATCGATGTGCTGGAGTTGAGAGCTCCCAGCACAGTGAGCTGGGCCACACCTCCAGCAGGTGAACAGAACGGATGTTCAAGAAGCCCCAACTGGGCCATTCCAGTGCCCTACGCCTTTCATCTCAGTTTTTCCATGGCACGTGTCAAACAGATGGGAAAAGATGCCGCATCCTTGTTAACATGAAATGGAAATGGAAAACAATTCATCCTAGCCAGACTGTCTCCCTCAGCCACCGTCAACTTCCTGTCCCTCCAGGTACCACCTCTGGACTTCCACCCAGGCCCTCAGCCCACTGAAACAGAAAACAAGCTCATACTAAAGAGAAAAAAGGCCACTGTTTACCTTTAAAATAATGACTCATTTTATTTTTTTATATGTAGTTATAAATATATTTTGTCAAAATATATGATCAATATGGTCAAAACATTTGCACGTAAAGTCATAAATAAGGTCAAGGTGAATGTTTAGGTTTTTTTCCCTCTTTTTTTTTTTTTTAAGATAAAAGTCCAGCTATAAGGAAGCATTCTGAGTGGTGTGTGGGTGAGTGGATGGGAAAGTGTGTGTGTGTGTGTGTGTGTGTGTGTGTGTGTGTGTGTGTGTGTCCGTCCCCATGTCTGTCTGTCTGTCCTCAAGGACTGCCTGGTCTCAGCGGCACCCGCATCCCTCGACCACCATCTCCTGATAGTTCTTCAGTACCACCTTGTCATACTCATCCAGGTACAGCATGGAGATGGCGCTCAGTTCGGTGGGCACACAGCAGGCCTTGGGGATACTGGAGTTGACGGAGTTGACCAGGGTCTGCACGATGGCGTGGTTGGTGGAGTTGAGGTGGTCTGCCAGCGGGAAGGGGCAGTCCCCGTGGCAGTAGAAGGCCTGGTAGCCTGGCGGGGCCACAATCCAGTCATTCCAGCCCACATCGCTGAAGTCCACATAGAGGGAGTGGCGCCGGCAGTTCCTACTCTTCTTCCTGGATCGCTGTGGGTGATGCTTAGGGCTGCGCTTGGCCCTCTGGCGTCGGGTTAAAGCATGGCCCCGGCCATCGTGGCCAAAAGTGACCAGGAGGGGCCGGAGCTGGGCCCAATCCCCACTCCCTTGAGGTAACGATCGGCTAATCCTGACATGCTGGCCTTGGTGGGTCCTTGCATGATGGAGGTGAGTCACCTCCACGGCCAGCCCATAGTTGGGCTGCTTCTCCCGGGTCCAACGAAGGACCGCAGGGCTCACATCAAAAGTTTCCCACCGCGTCACATTGTGGTGGACCAGTCTGGTGTCCAGTAGTCGTGTGATGAGGTGCCCGGGCACAGCTTCCGCCAGGGGCTTCATGACCTCGTAAATGTTTATGCGATGGAAGCCCTGCTCCCAGTCAGGGCCTTGGTCCACCTGTTCCCGAAAGAGCCTGAGCTCTGCCGAGGAGATCACCTCATTCTCCGGGATGCTGCTGAGGTTAAAGAGGAAGCGAAAGGCAGAGTTCACGTTGGTCCCCGGGACACTCTCCAGATGTTCTGGGCACCGTTGGGAAGGAAAGGGAAAAGGAAGAGCACAATGAATGGGCCATCCTGCTTGGAGTGCGCAAGGCTATCAGGAGGACGTGTTCACTGAAGGAGCGGACAAGGGAGGCAGCGGCACAACGGCCAGCTCGGCCGCTCTTATCAAGACAGAAAGGATCTCCCGGCCTCCTTTATATGTCTAATAATTTCCATGTGTCAACTCCTCTACTCCACCACCTCCAGACTCCCCTTTTAAAGCCCCCTCTTGGCTTTGTGTACACAGTTTTCTTTACAAGTGGTTGTAAAGAAAAAGAGGGGCCAACAGACCAGAGGCAGGAGGAAACAAGCACAAGGCCACTCTCTCCCTCTCCCACTTTCAAGTGTGTTACTAAACATTTCCCCAGCGATCTTGGAAACACAGAGCATGCCTTGTTGATCATGTTACAGAGGGGAAAATAAATTCCAACACAGTAATGATGTCGGTGGATTAATAACTCAGATTTACTTTGGAAAAGAAACATCCGCTAGGAAACATTCGGATCAGATTACAAGGCCCCTATTGAATAAACCTGACAAACACGCAGCTGTAATATTAAATCAGTAGGTGCTTTGGAAAAAAAAAAAAAAGCAAAAAAGGCATTCATACGGCAAAAACACACTGCAAAGGCGAGCCAGACCCTGCCAGACCCTGCCCGCGTCTGAGCGCAGGGGTCCCCGCAAAGACAGAGCCCCCCCCCCACGTCTACTGAAAGTAAGTTCGGAGGCAGCTCTGGAAATTCTTGGAGGTAAGCGGCTCAGGTCCACAGCCTCCAGGGTTGGGGCTTTGATGTAACCTGAACTATCTTCCCCGGGTTTCCACGGCCCTCCCCCACCCTGGTGGGGGCAGGGACTGACCTTCGTGGTGGAAACTCCTCACGGTGTTGGCCCGGCTGGCGGGGCGCTCGGGGTACTCCAGACCAGTGCCTTGGACCTGCTGTCCCTCCTCCTCCTCCTCCCCCGACTGCAGCCGGTACAGATCCCGCATATAATCCGGGATGACTGCGCTCTTGCTCGGCTGCGGGCGGCGGCGCAGGCCGAACATCTGCAGAAGCGTCGCCTCAAAGTCCCGCAGGAGCTCATGGCTCTGCCCTGAGCGGCGTCCTCCCGCGTGGCCCTGAATCTCGGCGACTTTCTTCTTCCCCGTCTCAGGTATCAAACTAGCATGGCTCGCGCCTCCTAGCAGGACTTGGCATAGTAAAACGACCATCAGCATTCGGTTACCAGGAATCATGGTGTCTCTGGGGAGGGGGTAGGTGGAAGGTTAAAGAATAAATAAACACCAATAAACAGAGAGAGGCAGAGATGTCGCCGCGTATGCATATAGGGCCAGTCACGGAGGGTCAGGACGTAAAACAGGTCAGAAAGATCAAGTTTGTGTTTTCTCCCCCACACCCCCCACCACCAGCAGCTGCAGCGGCCAAAGGCCTGCACGTAAGAACTGCCCTGTAATTACTCGGTCTAACTTGTTTACAGTCAAATAACCCCAAATCAGATAGCCTCCATCCTGTTAATCTTTTTTTGTCCCAACTGGTATCTGAGCCATGATCTCAGCGTGGCTTCTTCAAGGATAAACAGTTAACATTGAGGGGATAAAAAGGAGTGGGGGGTGGAGAATTAAAATGCCATTGCTTTTCCACCCCAGACCTTCAGCCTCTCCCCCTACTTCCTCCATCCTCCATCCTCCAAGCTCAGCTTTCACAACTTCCAACTGTTCGGGAGCAGATAGAAGGAAAAGCAGAGCAGGCACCAGGCGCAGACGGGGCAGCGGCTGGGAAAGCGGGCTGGGGTCTGCCCTGGGGGCTGCAAGGCTTATTTTATTGTGGCCGATGAGTCTGAAATGCGCAGCAAAAAGAAAGAAAACTTGCAAACGAGTGTGCGCTCTCTCAAGGAAGGGGTGGGGGTGATTCGGGCACTCGGGGTTTTGACAAGAGGCTGGGAACGCGCCACAGGCAAATGCGCTCCCAGAGCCAGTCGGGCCGGCAGGGAGCGGTTGGCCCTGAGGTGCAACCCCGGGCTGGGGACCTTTCATCTCTTCTGTCCCCTGAAGCCCCCCCTTTCCTGCGACACACCAGATCTGAGAGGGAGAGAGGGAGCAAGCAGTGATTTCAAAGGACCCGGCAGGCTCCGAGCGCCTGGGCTGCCGGACTAAGAAGAGAGCGGCCGCGCAGCCGGGGCGCGGAGCGCGGATGCTGGAGGAAAGGTCCGACGGAAGGGACAGACGGCGATCGGGGCGGGGAGGGCAGAGTGAGTTCTCGGGAGGAGGAAGGAAGAGGTGTCTACTCACTGACAGAAAACAAGGCATGTAATAACAGTCCATGATTCTTGACAGCCAATCTTGAACAGACTTGCTGGAAAGGCTCAGAGAAGCTGCGGCAGCGCGTTGCTCGGAATGGCACTACGGAATGGCTCCTAAAATGAATATTTGAATATAATGAGACTCCGGCGCAGACAGGCTCTGTTTTTCTTCCAGCCCCTCTGCGTCACGTGAGCGCCAGGCCCCACCCCGCGCGCTGGGGCGCCCGCCCGCCCCACTCCGCCCTCCGCCCCCGCTCGGCCCGCCCCTGGATGCGGCGAGGCGACCTCGCACCCGCCGCGCGAGCTCAGCGCGCGGGGAGGAGCCGGCTGGGGACCTGGCTGTCGCCTCTACCTGCGGCGCGTCGGTCCAGCCCCGCGCGCCCAGGCCTGAGGCCGGAGGCCCCAGGACGCGCTGCGGAGACTGCAGCTGGAGCGCAGACGCCGGGCTGGCCGCTACCGGGCGGCCCCAAGCCTCGCCCCGGAGAGGCGCAAGAAACGGAAAAAGCCCCGAGGGACCTTACGCCCGCGGGCACACGCGCGCGCGTCCGCACACTGCCTCCGAGAGGCGGAACATGACTCCCCGCGACAGTCATCCGCCCCAGCGGGCGCTGGCAAGTGCTCAACCCAGCGGCGCAGCCGACTTGGGAAAGTTGCTGCCCTCCGTGCCCCGCTCCGGGCCAGGAGGAGTGTTACTCAGGGCGTCATCGATGTGGGCAGGGAGAGGAACAGGCAGCCGGCGTCACTTCTCCGGTTCCAGTGCGGAGAATCCCCACCCGGGGTCACCGGCGCTGTGTCCCCTCCTCAGCCCCAGCACAGCTGCTCCCCAGGAAGGCGATCGGCCGGGCCCTTCAAGGCGGAAGGACAGACGCTTGCGCTCCCCGCTCCAGACAAGTTCAAATAGAAGCGTCGCCAAAGGAAGGGCTGGTCCTATGTTTCAAGTCTTACAGTGTCGCCGAGGTTCTACAACTCCCGACCTGGCGCAGAAAGGAAATCCCACCGAGCTCCCGGGAGTGAAGCAAGCTGTGAACAGCTTGCGGCCTGCACTCGACCTCTGTCGGCGTCTCCAGCTCCCCGGCTCGGCTTATTTTTTAAACCACTACCCCCCCCCCGCCCGCGCGCGCACCACTTCCTCCCCACCCCCTTCCTCTTTCGCACCGTCTGCACAGTCGCAGCAAATATTCCTTTAAGAATTTACCAGCACACAGCTCAAGCAATGCCTGGGGTGACCCGGCGAAGCCGCGCGCGCGGGTCACCTAGCGCAGGGACGGGGCGGGTGTCGGAGCAGGCCCAATTCCGCGTTCAGCCGGGATGCTTCCCCGAGACCCGCGATCCCCGCCCCAGGGCCCTCTCCGCCGGGCCTCCCCTCGAGCCTTTCCCAGGTTTCCGCCTCAGGTCGCATCAGAACTCGAGGGCACAGGACGCCGGCCACGGTCTCCTCCAAACTTAATTGTTTTGGGGGAAGCATTTAGCGCGAAGCATCTAGAAAGAGGCTTAAAGGCTGGGGTAGCCGCTCTGCTTTCTCTCCGGAGCCACTGACACCGTGGGTTCGGGTGCGGAGGCCGAGGGCGCCCCTGCGCGACAGTCCACACCCGGCCACCGCCACGCCGCTCCTGGAGCGGATTCTCCTCTCCGGTCCAGCGCTGGCGCGGCAACGAACTAGAAAGGCGCTGGGGAGAGCAAAGGGTTGTTTTCCTTTGCTTTACTTTGAGAAAATGCGCGCCCTTAACAGGCTACACAGGGAACCCTCCAAGAGCGAGGAGGCAGGCAGAGACGGGCCGGTGCCCGGAGCGAGGGCGCGGTGGCTGGCGCGCGCTCGAGACCTCGGAGCCACCGAGTGGCGGCTGCAGCGCTCGCCGCACTACCGCCACGCGGATGGGGAAGCGGGGCTCCAATTTCAACTTCGGACTGATTAGGACTGATCGCGTTTTTCACCCCAGGTTTTTAAATTAAAAAGAACTTTCATCTCCATAACAATTTTTTTCCAGGGAAGGAGTGGGCAGGAAAACAACTCGCGGCGGTTGTTCTTTGCTGCCTTACCCAAATCTTCTTCCCACGCCTAAATTTAAGATAGCTTCAGTCTACCATGCCTGTGCTTCTTGGGGTTTTAAAGTCTTCCAAACGCCTTCAGCTCATAAAACTACGGTACTCAGGGACCACCAACCAAAGCGATGCCCAGAAGGAATCCGAGGCTTCGGGCCCACCTCCCGCGGGGAGGGGGTCTGCGGCGACCCACAGTCCTTAGCCCCTTTCCCGAGCTCTTCCCGTGAGGGCGGCCTGGGAGAGCCGCGCGCTCCTGCAGAGACGCTCGCCGGGGAGCCCCCGTGCTGTGGCCATCGCCCCCAGGAACCCCACACCACGACACGGTCGAGGGAAGGCGCTTTGGGCGCAGCCAGTCCCCGAAAACAGCTCGAGGAGACGCGCGTCCCACATCGCGTGCTCTCTGGGACAAGGTGAGCGACGTCCGTCGCGCGGCGGGCACGCTCCCGAGGGCCGCGCGACAGCGCTCCCGCCGCAGCCGGCTCGAGCTAAGGGTGCTCGGCCCGCCGCGCCGAGGTCCCTCCCTCCCTCCGGAACGCGGGGGCGGCCGGCTCTCTCCTCCCTCTCCCGGCCCTTCGCTTCGCACCCGCCAGCCCTGGGGCGACGCGCTGCCCCGCACCCATCTTCCCCGACGACCCCCTCGCGCAGCCTTCTCTTCCTCCAGCCGCTTTTGCCGCGAACCTTCCCAAAGTGGCGAAGGAAAAGGGGGCCAGGGCGCGGGCAGGCGAGGATGCGGAGGTGTCCAGCAGCATCCCCACCTCCAGCAGCACCGTTGCGGGGTGCAGAACAGGCCACTTCGCCCTCGGCTGCACCCGCGCCCAGCATCTCCCCAGTCGGGCTCTGACCCCCTAAGCACGCCGCGCGCCGTCGCCAGGCACCCCGCTCACCATGGGTCCCCGCAGTAGCGGGCTCGCCAGAAGCAGCTCCTGGGGACCTCAGAGCGGCTCAGGGCGCGGGGCGAGGCCGGGGCGCGGCGCTGCAGGCTCGGGCCGGCTCGGACGGGAATCCTATCGGGTCAGAGGCGAGGCTCTCAGCCCGGCGTCGGCGCCGCAGGTCCCGTCCGCAACTCACCTCGCGTCGCTCCGCACTCCTGCCCTCCCGCCTTCCTCCTCTGCCCTCCCGCATCTGCTGCGTCTTTCTCTTCCCTCCCTCTCTTTCTTTCTTCCCTTCCTCCTCCTCCTCCCCGCGGCCCCTCCCTCCGGCCGCCTCCCTCTCCCGGGATGGGCGCCCCGCCCACATCCTCCTCCCCGCCGCCCGGCCAGGCCTCGCAGGCCCGCTCCCGGAAGCCGCGCCGCGCCGCAGCCAGCACCGGCCGCGGGCCCGGGACGTTGCTGTCTCTGGCTCCGAGAAGCGGCCGGGGCTCACCTGGGGACCACGTGCGGAGGTACTAGAAAGCATGCTCCGACTAGTCGCCGTCCCTTCCAAAAATACCCATGGGAGTCTGGGCTTCCCTGAGTTTAGAGTAACTGCTGCCCAAACTGATGATTAAAACACTGAGTAATCACCATTTACCCCGAGTAATTAGAGATAATGAAACACCTCTAAAATCAGGTTATGGAGAAAGGAGCTGTTGGGTTGGTTTAAAGGGTAGCCTTTCCATAAACTGTTAAAGGATTTCCAAACGTTGGGAAACAGGCTGCGCGTTGAGCTGTCCCTAACAGAGATACTTCTTTGGTTATTAAAAGACAAGTTTCCTTCCAAAACCTTTCTTTGAGCGCTCAGGCGGCAGAGGCGGAGTATCTGGGCGAGGACGCTCAGGCTCAGGGCCATGACGGACCCGCTGCCTCCCGCTCTCCCCAGCGCGGCCCGGGGCTTTCGGAACCTCGGGCGGCTCGCAGACAGGCGGGGCCGCCGCTTTACTGTTACAAACGTGTCTGTATCGCTCCGAAGCTGCCAGATGCACTGCCCCGGCAATTAATGTGTTGTTGAGTGTTGACTCGCTCGTGGAATATCTAAGAATCGTGAATATCAGCAATCTGAGCTTCCGAGAAGGCAGCAACCACCTCTTCGCCACAGGGAGGGGGGAAGATGCTCTTCGGTCTGTTTTTAAAGGCAGGAGAATGAGGAACTGGCCCTTTCTTACCCAGGCAAAAGCGCTTAGAATCATATTAGCAGGGAGGTGGAATGTGGTGGCTTCTAAACCTTCCCAAGAAGGAACTAATTTCACGCGCTGCTCCTGACAGAGCCTGGAGGGAGCTATCAGCCCCATCTCTGTCCCACAAACAAGGAGGAGGAGGACAGCCAGGTGGAAGGGACGTGCACAGAGTCCTGCAGGGAACCCGGCCCCCCTCGCAGTCTGGAGCTAATGCTGCAGAGCGGGCGGAGGCTCAGGCCTGAGCTGCAGGTACCAGGGACAGCTGGCCACTTCCTCTCGGGACTCTTTTCCTGAGGAGGCCGTGACTGTCTCCTGGAAACCCTGAGGTCTTCGCTTAGCCAGGCACCAGCCTAGGCAGCTCATCCACAAAACTTTATGTATACAACATGGCTACTCAGAAAACAGGAACTACTTCCGGTAATATATGGAGCCGAGATGAAAGTGGGTGGGAAGCGGAGGAACGGTGGTCAGAGCTGGACCAGAGCATTCTGCCATCTTGGCCAGCGTGGGCAGGTCTCGTGCCCTGTATTGCCGCTAACAACAGAAACTAACCCGGGCCTTTCATTCCCCCTGCCCAATTTTCTCATCTGAGACAGTGAGATCACAAGGCCCGATAGACAACTTCCACATACCCCTTCGACTTGAAAACGACTCGGTAATATTATTGTACTTGCAATGAACATCTACTTTCTTTCTGTTTAAACCACTCCTGGGCCTACTTCTCCGAGAACCTCTGAAAATGTACCTCCAGCTTCCAACACAGTCAAAATTACAATTAATTATTAAAAATAACAACACTAAATTAAAGCCCCATTAAACGCTTACTAATATCTCTCCTGAGGCATCAGGTAGTAAAGTCCTCTGGTGTACTGAAGGCACAGATAAATGTTCACTGAGCCCCCAAATCAACCACTGTCATTTTAATCATTAACACAAAGTGGCCCTTACTGTTTGAACTCCAGGATGAGAGTGATATGCTGACCTGAAATACAGGCCTTTCCTTTCTTTTAAAGCACTCACTACATAATCTGTTTCGAAGATCCTAAATGTTTTGGGACGGATGGCTATTACCTCACTTTGCTCAAGCTCAGAACATAAAGTGGCCCCTGGCTCCCGTGAGACTGTAAAACCTACTGTCCTTGAGTCTCCATTTAAGCCACCTGACACCTTGTTTAGGCTGTAGTACAGATCTGTAGGGTTGTGATGGGAAAGTCTTCCAAAGAAGACTGTTCCTCGCCCGGAACAGCATTTTCCCTGTACCTTTTCTTACTGTCCCCCACGCATCCCGAAGAACAGTGCTGATTGGTCAGAAACCCAGCCAGTCAGAGCCCAGGGATCAGGGTTGTCCAGGGAAACCAGCCCAGTTCTCTGCCTTCTCTCAGGCTCCCCTGCAAATCTTGGTGTTTTAGAGGACATGACATGGTAGATGGGTAGATGGAACAGACTTGAAGCATGGGAGAGAGGAGGGCCCGTCACGATTTGGGGACACCTTGTGTTTCCCCAGTGGAGGGCACTGGCTGTGCGGTTTTCTCTTGGAGTCAGGGCTGTCAGCAAGCCCCTGGCCTGGCTCTTCTCCAGGTATGTTCTAAGGACACAGACTTGAGCATGCGCAGGAGGGCGCTAATGCAGTGCACACTTCCTGGGCCAGCATGCAGGTCTGGACCTAGACATCTGTGTACGGCCCAAGTTGTCCCATGATGCCCAGCACACAGAAAAACTACCTACGACTTAGAAAGTCACCTCACTTAAAGTTTCAGGGCTGACAAATACCACTGAAAGACAGATGCCCAGAGTCATTAAACAGGTAAAGAATATGCTTAGTGTTTTATAAACTATTAAGTATGCCAGTTATGTTACTATGCCCAATGCACATCAAGTAGGTCTATCCATGTGGAACAGTTTCCACTCCTATACATGCAGTAGTCCTTGTTTCAAGGTCCCCATACAGAGCCTAATTGGCCCATGCCTGTAACACCAAAACTCTGGGAAGCTGAGGCAGGAGGATTGCAAGACAGCCCAGCCTGCACAACGAGGGCCTTAGCCAAACCTTATCTCCCAAAAAAGCCTCTTTGTAAATTAGGTGTCTGTGGAATGTAGAGGGGAGTTTTGGAAGGCATTCCCAGCAACAGTGTCCTGCTGACTGAGAAGCAGTAAGAAACGTTGATATGGAGGGCATCTCTGAGACTGGCCTGGACTCTTAATTTTCCTCTTAGTAACAGTTACCAAGCTACATGTTTGCTATCTCGCCTTTGCAACAATCTTTAGAACATCCCTCTACCTCCCAGGAGGGTCTGTACGTTCCACAGGCTGTACACTCTGCTCAAGCTCACAGAACTGCTAAGTGCTAGACCCTAATCCAGGCCAGCTCAGTCTGTCTCCTCCCTGGCTGGGTGTCTTGACTTAGGCCTGCAGGGGCCGGGTCCCTGTGGGCTCAGCTGTCAGCTCCACAGCTGGCCCTGGGGACCCTCCCCAGGCCAGGCCTTTTGCAGCCTGCTGTGCCAAGAGCTTCAGAGATCCAAGTTCTCAGGGGACAGGTGAGAATCAAAGCCCAAAAACTTGTTTCTTGTTGACTAACAGCCCCTCTTGGGGCAATACTTTCTATGCACTTCCCTGAGAAGAGGTTGTCATTTTTTAGAAAGACACTAATTACCTTCGCTGGGTCAGTTTCCTCATCATAAAAGGTGATGACTGGCCAAATTCCTCACAGGTTCTTCAGGCCTCAGGATCTTCAGACAACACAACCAACTACGGTAGTTAAATCACAGTCAGATTACCTAACCTCCAGTGTCTCGGTCTCTTCATGTATAACCTGAGAATAATTTTTATTTCATAATGTTCCTATAAACACTTAAAGAGTTAATATGATAAAATAGCAAGAACAAAAAGGCTCAGTACCTATTAGCCGTTCATATCCTTTGCAAAACTAATCCAATGAGCAAAGTTAGATGGTACAGACACAGTCTGGTATTTAGTTTTCTTTTGGAAGTACTGGGAATTGAACTCAGGCCTTTTTACTGAGCTACACGCCCAGGCCTTGCTTATTTGTATTTTGATATAGGGCCTTGTTAAGTTGCCGAGACTGGTTCAAATTTGTGATCCTCTTGCCTCAGCCGGGGTGCTGGGATTACAGATGTGTGCCATGGCACCTGGCAATGACAATGACCTTTTTAAAGGAAAGGACTGGTCTCACATTATTTTTGTTGTCTGAAGGACTGCATGGATCTCAGGTGTTTATATAACCGGGGCTGCTTTTTATAAAAAACAGCATTCAATAAGTTACTGCTCATCATAATTTGTCTTCGTGGACCTGATTCATTAGCATAACTCTATCTGCACAACGCATATCCGTCAGAGTCATGCCTGTGGAACAAGGCAATGAGAGACTTGCTGCCAGCCCAGAAAACTCTCCACCTTTCACACAAGAGCTTTCCCATTTCCTGGTCTAAAGAAGAACTAACTTACTTTTTCTTTCTTTCCAATTGATTGATGATCGAGTACAGTGCTGGGGACTAAATCCAGGACTTTGTACATGCCAGGCAAGCACCGCACTCCTGACCTGCACCCTCGGCCTCAAGAGGAAATTTTAGTGCAGTTGTCCAGTTGTTCCTTCTCTAAGCTTTGAGACTGTAGATCCTTAAAACTAAATAGCACTGGACTCCAATACTTTCTCACATGTAAAAGAAAAAGCAGTTCTATTTCAGTTCTCTCTGCCTTAAGTTGTTGCATTCCTGCTTTCTGGAACAGTGTCCTTCTCTCCATCAAAATACAGGGTTACATATCAAAAAATGATAGCCCAGTGATCTCAGACGTGAGAGAACTGCTCTCCCATTTGAACATGTTCCGTAAGTGGGTGCCAGTAGGGCATACATATGGAATTCTTTCTTCTCCAGAGGAAAGGTTAGGATGAGCTCACCACACAATGCAGGATATTTTTAATCTCTTCTAAAAAGCCCACCTTATTACAGCAGGTGTGCTATTTGGAAATAAATTCATGTATGAAAAAGATGAAAACTTTGGGATGTCTTTGTTCTCAGCTCACCCATCCTGCTCTTTCTTTCTCTGCCTGGTGTGGAAGCTACTGTGACTGAAACAGGATGTGGTGTCACTAGAGGAGAGGTTTTAGAAGCCAGGCCCAATCTGACACCAGTGCTTGACACCTACTGAATTACTGTGCTTCCCAATCAGAAGTCAACTAGTAATGCCTATTAACTTTTACTGCATTGTATACACTAAAAATGTTCTAGTCTTTTGCAAAGAAAGTTCTTTCTAAAGGCCTATATGATCTGAGGGCTTTTATATTGTATAGCTAAACCTGAATAATTTTATTCATAATCCAGATATTTCACAGTCCTCTGTGGGGAGGAAGCCCTTTCACTAATGTCCTCTTGAATAATGAGTGTGTAATGTTTAAAATGTCCTAGGGGATTGTGTATATGCTCTGATGCTCACTTTATGAAAAATTCATCAAGTTGTATTCCTTGAGGATTTTGTACTTTCTGTTTGCATTTGGATACAACATTTATGTAAACCAAGATCTTGAATATATATATATATATATATATGTTTTGTAGTTTATGCTACCCCTGAGCTCAGCCTTGAACTCACAGCGATCCTCCTGCCTCCACCTCCCAAGTGCTGGGATTACAGGCATGAGCCACCACGTCTGGCATTGTTGTACGTGGTTACCCGGGATCGAACCTGGGCCCTTGCACTTGCAAGGCAGGAGCCAGAACCACTGAGATAAATCCCTAGCCCTTGAAATAATATTTTTGAAAGTCACTTTCTTTGGATTTTGGATGAAACTTCCAGCAACAGACAATGTATAGACCCAAGGGGTTTTGTAGGGCAAACCAGGAGTTGCCTAAACTTTTGTCCCCAGGCAGGCACAGCACCTGAGAGACCTACCTACAACTTCAGGAAATCCGCTCTAGATTTGCTCCCACCTTGTCCTAGACTCTGGGCACCAAGAGGGAGTCCAGATGCAGGCAGATCTCTAGTACTTTGCCCAACTTGGAGAGGCCCATGAATACCACACAAGCAGGACACTGGAAGAGGCCTGAGGCTTGGCCTGGGCTCTTTCCCTCCTAGGCCTCTCTGACTGAGAGGTTCAGACTAGAACTCCCGGGTTTGTATGTAGGTGGGGTCATCAGGATCCACAGGTAAGTGTTTCTTTTGGTAGAAATGCAGAAAGCCCGCCTAAGACAAAGACACAGGGCTCTGAAGAATAAATATTTTTGTTCCTTATCCAACACTGAGCCCCAGGTCAATGAAGAGATCTATCTTTTACATTTTTTATGAGTTTATGTTCACAGGATCTAGTGGTTACATTCACCCAGGTGTTTGTACCTGGACACAACACATCTTAATTCTTTTTGTGTCCCCTTCCCTTTGTCTTCCGTCCGCCTCCCTCTACCTCTTGATCTCCTTATTTGGAAAAGATCAGTCCCTTCCTTCCTATTCTCTATCTTATTTTCAAGCACTTGCGATCAGAGTTGGTCCCATAGCGGGGTCTTGCTT
>PVIR01003788.1:43174-85147 GCA_004026965.1 Petromus typicus | reverse complement strand
TCTGGTATGAGAAACTAAAGGCGTAAATGAGTTCTAAAATGTATGATAGGTATTATGAAATAGGAAGAAAATGTTCAAAGGGATAAAGGGGTAAAAAAGGGAAAGAAAAAAACTTGATGGTTTAAAAAAAGGAAACAAAGCTTATGTATATGGGGGCGGTTAGTTGTACGGAGTGCAGGGGAATGGGAAAAAATGAGAATCAAGATGTGTCATGAGCCAGTGATTTAGCTCAGTGGTTCTGGCATGTGCCTGACAAGCACAAAGTCCCAAGTTTAATCTCCAGTAACCACATACAACAATGCCGGGTCTGGAGACTCACACCCACCAGCAATCAGTAACCATACACCACAGTGCCAGGTACAGTGGCTCACACCTGTAATCCCAACTCAGGAGGCAAAGGCAAGAGTATTGTTGTGAGTTCGAGGCCACCTGGGCTACATAATAAGCTCAGGGCCAGCCTGAACTACAAAGTAAGACCCTGTCTCAAAAGAACAACAAAAAAGATGCACCATATACTGGTATAAACCCTCAATGTTGAATGTCCAGGAATGGAATTAAAAAGAATATAAAATGTATCAAGAAAATCAATTTTTTAAAAGTTTTCAAAAAATCAAGCAGAAACAAAAATCTGCACGTATCATCATTCAGTTTGAGACTTGTTATCACACCACACAATTAGCTAATGAAGCAACACCACAGCTCTCACCTCCCCCCAACGTTTTACCAAAAGGAACTAAACATTGGTGAATGATAATGTTGGATTAAATAACTTTGCAATGCTTCCGAATCATTTATTTTATTTATTTATTTCAAGGTTTTTCTTTTCTTTTTTTTTTTTTTTGAGACAGAATCTCTCTTTATAGTTCAGGCTGGTCCTGTACTCAGCCTCAAACTCAGCAATTCTCCTGCCTCTGGCTCCCAAGTGCTGGGATTACAGGTGTAAGCTATCACGTTCAGCACTGTAGTGTGTAGTACTGATTGCTGGTGGATGTGAGTCTTCACGCCCAACATTGTTGTATGCGGTTACCAGGAATCAAGCCTGGGCCCTTGCACTTGCAAGGCAGGCACCAGAACCACTGAGCTAAGTCCCCAACCCCAAAATCATGTATTGAGTGCTTCAGTACTGGCACATGGACATACGAGTATGGGATATGTTCCTAACACCATGCCTTGAAATTTGCCATAGCCAATGATTAATTCTAGCTAGTGGGAGAAGGAAACAAATGCCTCCAAGGGGGGAAGGGTCCCCATGGGGCTCTTGCTCTTGGGCTGGGTTCAGTACCTGGGCTCTGAACACTGTGCTCCCTTTGAGTGACCTAAGACATAGCTCTGGATCCCTCTGGGACCCAGTGGTGCAGGATCCTCCTCCTGCAAACGTTCACTAAGGGAACTGGTGGGTCAAGATGCCAATCTAATGGCTTTAACCAATCATTTCTTAATACTGGTGAAGCCTTGGCTCCAGGACTTCCCACCCCCCAGGATACCAAAATCCACCTCTGTTCAAGTGTCTTATACAGAATGGGAAAGCTCTGGCACAGAACCAATATGCATCCTCCAGTGTACTTTAATTCATCTCTAGATTACTCATAATACTTAATGCAATATAAATGTTATATAAATAGTTTGTACTGTGTAGGGATAATGACAAGGGGAAAAGTCTGTACACATTCACCACAGATGCAATTTATTTTGAGTGTTTTCGATCCTTGGTTGGTTGCGTCTGTGGATGAGGAACGCAGGGAGTTATTGTACACACATCTGATAATGATAATAGTAATAATGCTTTCCCTTTGTGCTTTTGAGTTCACAAAACACTTTTGTCTATATTAAAATATTTTCATGTATATTAACTTCCCAGTGGCTTTCTAGCTCATTTGGAACAAAAAGGGAATTCCTTAGCATGAGCCATGAAGCCTCGTATGCTACGGGTTCCGCCCACCTTGCCAAACCCACATGTCCCCACTCTTAAGTGGCTCCAGCCACACTGACAGCCTGGCTGTTTTTCATGTGCAAAGTCTTTTTTCCTTGAGCCTACACCACCCCTCCTTCAGCAGTTGGCCCTCCATCCCCAAGGGCAGACTGAGAAGCAAACTGTCAATAATTAAATATAGTTTTAAAAGCCAAGTCCGGTGGGCCATGCCTGTAATTCCAGTTCCATGGGTGGCTGAGGCAGGAGGGTCACGAGCTTGAGCCTATTTTGAACAACTTAGCGATTCAGGGCTGGGGATGCAGCTCAGGGAAAGTGAGCTAAATAACAAGTAAATAAGGAAATCTTAAAAATGCATCTCTAGTGAAGATGTACAGAATTTTTTTCTTATCATTATTTCCAGAACAATACAGTTTAACAGCTATTTTATTTTTTTGGTCAGAAGATTTATGTTTTGTCTCTGACTTAAGTCTTCAGATAATTTTTTTTCACTGACCCTTAAAGCAGTGTATTGAAGAAAACTGGTTTTAGAGTTAGATGGGAGTTTGCATCCTAGCTTTGCCACACTATATCTCTGACATTTGTCAGATTTTTTTATAATACCTATTTATATAATATTAGGTATTATTTTTTATGGTGGTACTGGGGATCAAACTTGGGTCCTTGTGCTTGCAAGGTAGACACAGTACAACTTGGGCTAAATCTTCACCTAGTAGCAAGTATTATAGGCCATCTAGAGATGATTTAAAGTATAACAGATGAGGCCAGGGATTTAGCCCAGTGGTACCATGCCTACCTTGCAAGCACAAGGGGCTGAGTTCAATCCTTAGTACCACAAACAAACTATACCAGAAAGTAGAATAGTCTTTTCTTTTTCTTTCCAGGGTATCCTACCACTGTGCTACACCCTGAGCCTATTTTACTTATTTTCTGGAAACAGAACCTTATTAAATTTCCTAGGCTAGCCTTAAATTAGCATCTTCCTGCCCCCACTTGTGAGCAAGAGGCTGATAGGTGTGAAGCTTCACGCCTGGCCTCAAACACCATTTTAAACAGCAGTTTCCTTGTCACCAAATTAAGCGACTTCTCCACTCCAGTCATTCACTATTTAAGTATCATGTTTCATTATCTTCATCCCATGCACCATTTAATGTGAAAATTTTACTTCTTTCTTTGCCGCTTCCACAATCTAAAAGAGAGAATAGAAGCAGTCATGTGAACCCAGTGCCTAGGAGAATTTATTGAATTTTCACCATATAGAGGATAGGTTTATTTTCCTCAATGTTCATGGTTGGAGAGGAGTTCAGTGACTTACTCAAAGGTTCAGGACTAAAACTTAGGCCCTTGGGTTTGTGGCTTTTTACACTCAGCTGAGCCAAGTCCAGTGTCTGGTGCTTTGTGTTTGCGTTTTGATGACAGCTTGTCTCAGTTGTCTACGACAGTGCTATGGCGTGGATGGACTGATTCACGCTAAAAGGGGACTGAGCATTTTCCCTCCGGGGCAGCCTTCCTGGGAAGGCTTAGCTTTTAACATTAAAGTGGGAGTGTGGGGCCCAGCATAGGCAGGTGGGCCCCTGGTCTCACACTATGAAATGGGCTTCTAAGGGAAGGCATTCTTATTTGGAAGTCATTTCATAGGGAATTTTCTCCTATCTGTGTCTGGGTAAGGCAGTAAAATCCTGAGCTGACACACGCAGGTCTGAGTGGGCTGCAGGCCCAGGCCATTCAACTTTAGACTAATCAGCAAACAGGGTGAAACAGGTATTATATGGTCTATAAAGTGTCCCAGACTTCAGAGCTTTTACTATGTGCCTCCTATTTGAGTCTTACTTAATAGTTCTTAAATAGATGCACACCTTGACTTATAGACAGCACACATAGAGTATAGGATTAGTCGCATGAATTATTCTATACAAATTAATGCAATTAGCCCCCCTTTATCCATGGTTCCAGTTACTTAAAGCCATTGTGTTCCAAAAATATGTACAACACAATGAGATATTTTGAGAAACACAGAGAGAGAGAGACCATTCGTACAACTTTTATTGCAGTATGTTGTTATAATTGTTCCATTCTGCTCTTAGTTATTATTGTTAATCTGTGTGCCACTTATAAATAATCCTCCATCATAGATACATACTGAAGGATAAAAATATAGTTTATATGTAAATGGTTCAATATGATCTGCCGTTTCAGAGGTCCTCTGAGGGACTTGGAAGACCTCCCACATGTTTATAGGGGGGATTATATTTTTGTGTTTGGAATTAGCATTTCCTCATGTTTAAATGTCCTAAGGCTCTCCAAAAGTCACTTTAAATAAAGAGAAAGTCCTATAAAGCAAATAGCAAAACAGAAGGAGATGTTGATCGGAATGCTGCTTTCCATTCTTCTGAAGGGTCCCCAAGCTCTTAGAGCCAGAGATAAGCTCACAACTTCATGCTCATGGAGGAGCAAGACCCCAGAAGAGAAGGGCTTGTCCCATGTTCAGGGCCTACAAAGGGCCGGAATGAGAAGTTGCTATCATTGTAGCCACTCACTTCTTCCCTACAAGCCATGTAGACAGCTAGAGAGCAGAACTGAGCCGTGGCTGACCTTCCTGCACTATCAGTGTGGGGATCTGAGCCCTGTCTCCTACCGAGAAGCAATCTCATGTTGTCCGCTACTGGGAGAGAACACTGATAAGAGCAGAGATTAAGGGACTAATTCTGCTTGCTGCCCTCGCACAATGCCAGCAGGTCACTGATTTGAAGTTTAATGGCTGGATTAGCCACAAAAGAGCCGGACAGAAGGAGGGGTGCAAAAAGTGATGCCGATTGAAGGCGATCCCAGGATATCCAGTGGGTAGATGGAAAGCCACTTACAGGAAGATGTGCAAATAGGTTTGTATACAAGAACATGACATATTCTGTGCCCTTTTGTGTATGTGTGTAACAGAAGGATCAAAGCACCTAGCCACTGGAAAAGCTCTGGAGATATCTAGTTTCTGTTACTGTATTTTATAGTCGGGGCAACTGAGGTGCAAACAAAGGAAAGGACTTGCCCAAGAAGTGGTTCTATGCTTTCTGGTCCCTGTCATAGTAGGAAATGGAATTGTTTCTGCCACTATAGACTGGTCAATTTCCAACTCCTGGAGTTATGGCTGTTTTTATCTCTGCCAGTGGGTCCCTTGGGATGAGCGCTGGGCCTGAGGCCTGGCTGCGGAGGCTGACACATTGCCGCAACAGGACCTGGCAGCTGTAACATGCTACAGAAGCAGAGAAGCCAGAAGGGTGAACAACCTGGTGGTGTGGCACAGACCACGGCCCTCAGGCAGAAGCACTCGGGTCCCAAGGGTGGCAGCTGCCACTCACGGCCAGATGTATGTGGCTTTAGGAGACGCAGGCCCAGGATCTCCAGACCTCAGGAGTTTGTCGAGAATTGAGAAAACAAGATCCATTTTAGGCCAAAATGTCTCCCTCTTTTTTGCCTTTATAGAGCCAAGTGTTTAGGACTTTCCCTCACCCCCAGCACTCTAACATCTGCTGTCAAGATGAGACCCGCCTTGTTCTGTTTATTTTACTGATCATTTTGTTGATGGGAACATTGAGGTTCAGATAGAAGAATTAGTACTCTGATCTCACACGTCCTTGGGCTCTGTTTTTTGCTGTTGTTGTTGTTGTTGTTTTTCACTTCACTATGCACAGTATTATGTGGCAGTGTGTTTGCTGATGGGGAGTGTGATCAACTAGGGGGCACAGCTCTGAACAGCAGAAGTCACAGCTATTTGTGGTGTTGAGTAGTTCTTACTCTCACGAGTTGTACAGTGACTATGAGCTATAAATATTTCCATGTAATCGCTCGCTGTCCACCCCAGACTGCACCTGCGTCATTATCCATCACAGCTTCTGGCTCCTTTACAAAGACTTCCCCCTTTCCTATGCCTGGGAAACAAGAGCCTTAAGCAACATTATCCTATTAGACCAACAATCTGGAAAAAGCCAGTGTAAGGTCCTGAAGGACAAGTAGTTGGTCTATCTCATTTCTAGTGTGTTCTCAGAATCTGGGACAGAATTTGGCACAAAGTAGGTGCTCAGTGTAGAAGGAAAGGGAAGGAAAAAGAAAGTGAGAGAAAGACATGTATGTGTGTATGTTCTTGTTCTTGGAATTAAATCCTAAAGAGTAAGGAACCTTCAGGTGTCTAGCACACTGTGGAATCCTGAACTAGCACACTGTGGAATCCTTAAAAAGAATTCCAGCTCTAGTCTACTCCATAGAAAAGTGGTAACTAGGGGTGGGGAGGAGGGAAAGGTTAAAACTTTATTGCCTCTTTCAATCAAACTTGACAGTGCCCCTGATCCTCGGCAAGTTATTTCATCTTTCTAAGCTTCCACTTATCTATTTGTTTTCTATTGTTTCTACTGTGACTGTAAAAAGGAAAATTACCACAAGCTTTAACACACATTGTTTCCTTATTGTTCAGAATATCAGAAATCTAAACTCAGCATCCAGGGGGCAGGATTGGAGATAGAGAGGGCAATCAGTAGGTACAGTGGTAACTGAACCACGGGAAAGCGTGGTGCATTTGAAGCAAAGGGAGAAGCCAAGGTGACCGCAGCACAATGAGTGAAGATGAGGGTGTTAGCCAATAAGGGTTCAGAGGGGCCAAAGTCCAGGGCATGAAGGGCTTGAGGTGCCAAAAGAAGCCATCAGAAGGTTTATGTAGGGAGGAGACATTTACCAATTCAATGAATGAATGAATGAATGAATAAGTGAGTCATTAAGTGAAGCCGAGACAAGAGTTCCTGCATGAGTGATCACATTAAAGCATGTGAGTTGTAGACACTGAAATGTGACATCTGATATCCTCTCAGGAATAAAGGACCCCAGACACTGCCACTGGTGCCAGCAGACAGTCTCCACCTCCCACGACAACTACCTTGATCTCTGTTCCACTTCCTTCCCAAATCTGATGACTGGTCAGGGTGAAATTTGTTTTAGCCAGTTACACATGCACAGGGTTTGGGTAGAGAAGCAGCTCCACTTTGTAGCATTAGATGTTTTTGTTTTGTTTTGCCTTGGTTTGGTTATGGTCTTAGTCCATCGTTTGTTGTTATAACAATGCACCCTATACTGGTCACAGCTAAAGAATGAAAGGTTATTTAGCTCACACTTCTGGAGGCTGAGACATCCCAGAGTATAGCCATGGTACCACTCACTTTCTTGCTTTGTCTCAGATGGCAAAGCGCATGGAATGGGAATACAGAGCAAGTCTCTCTTCCCCATCTGATAAAGCCACTAATATGATTGGGGCTCCACCTTGTGAACTTTTCTAATTCTCCTTAACCCCCGACACACCACCTTCCAATCTGTTTATCTGTGAATGTGAGGATTAGGCTGGAGTACGGCATGAACTAGAGAGGGGCATTGGTGAAACCATAGCCTGGACATTAAGGCCTGGACCTCTGTGCCTGCCCAGGATTGCTGTGAAGACTCACCTCACCTTTAAAACTCCCTTAGAATGAGTGGAAGCCTCCACTGTGATTATATTGTGGCTCTCTGTCTCCTGAGCCTAATACCACTTCTGCCTCTGCCTTCCATGAGTGTTGACTGCAAAGTGCTCCATGATAAATCTTGGGCCTGCTTCTCAGGGAGCCCCGTTGATACGTTAAGCAGTGAGTGGGCCACTGACTAAATGAGTGAAGAGCCTGTTACCCGGTCCTTTCTGAGCTGACAGTGTCTTTCGGAGTCACAATCAGACACTGTGAGGGGAATGCTCCCTGGAAAGCAAAATTTCCTATGATCTCTCTGAGTTGGAGTTACAGCTGCCCTGCAAATCACAAATGAGATTGACACTTGAGTCTAAGAAGTGAGAAAGGTGGTGGCACACAGAAATGTCCACAGCCCAGGTATCTACCTACCTCCACTGCTCAGTTCCCCCTGTGGCCTAATGCCTGTCCCCAGAGACACCCCCACCTCCTAACACATGTGGGAGAAAAAAGACTATCCTTTGGGATACATTTTTACAGCAAAGTTTTATTTAACCTCCTCTGTGACCCAGAGAGTAAACACATTACTAAAATATACTTGATTCCTGCTTAGTTAAAGAATCATTGCTTATTTGGTGCTTGCTTGAGTGGAACCAATGTTATTATTCGATTCATCCTGAGAATTTACCTGTCTCTCTCTCTCCTCTCTCTCTCTCTCTCTCACACACATACACACACACACACACACACACACACACACACTTTACTCTTAGGAAATTCTGGGGCAAGTAGTAAATATCAGCTGATAGCTGATAGGTCTGTGCCATACCATACTGGCAGTTAACAAGCCAGAACACTGCCTTCGAAGTGTTTCTCACTCTCTCTCTCTCTCTCTCTCTCTCTCTCTTCTGTCCTTTCATTCTTTCTTTCTTTCTTTTTTTAATCTTTCTTTCTGTGCTTTCTTGCAAGCCAAAAATCACATGGCAAATCCATAAATCCCTGCCCCTTACACTGTATTTATACTAACTTCAAGTTAGTCTTTCATTAGTTTAGGCTTCCAAGACATGCCCAGCTCACATTGGCATTCAAAAGCATCAGGAAAAGCAGGGATTTCCCAGACCAACGTTGGTGTTTGTGGGATCCCAGACAACTGGGCTGCTACAAAGCTTCCAAATCCTCTTTCTCTCTCTCTCTCTCTCTCTCCAGCTTTTATCCAACTGTTTGCCATTGGTATTGCTGTCTCTGACTGACTTGAGAGTGTGCTAGAAAAGTTATGTTTATATAACAAAAAATTGAAAGTAGCAGGGACATGTTACTAGAGACTCACATTGCTCACCAGCTTGGACGGATCACTGGGTTCCAATGATCAGGTAGAGATCAATTGTTGGAGGAAATGCAGTATAAAACACAGCCAAAACTTACCTCTGAGGTCTTTTGGGCAAATGGGTAACTTACCTTGGCTTTTCCCATGACTTTTCTATCTGTAGATGTTAGTTTTATTTCTGACTTTACTCAGTCTGGTTCAGATACTAATTGTATGAGCATCTCCTGACACTCTCAGGACACGCAGAGTCTTGGACCTTTGCGTTGGTCAGAATTCTCCAGAGAAACAAAACCAATAGGATACAGATATAAATGTACATGTTAGACAAGCAGAGATACAGGTATATATATTGATCTATTCTCTTTTAAACGGCTGATTTGTGAAGCTTTAGGGACTGATAACTCCAAATATATGCAAGTTTTCAGGCTGAGGTACAAGAAGAACTGGTGCTGCTTGAGTACAACTGCATTAATGGATCTGAATTCCTTCTTCCTTGGAAGATGATATTCTCTTGTTTAAGGCCTTCAACTAAGACCTTATCAAGGGGAAGGTTCAAGCCCATGCCCGTTGGATGGGATAATAATCTGCTTTACTCAGAGCTTACTGATTTGGGTATTAATCTTACTTTTAAAAAATCTTCGTCTATATCTAGCCTTATGTTTGCCCATGCAGTGGAGGACCATGGCCAAGCAAAAATGATATACAAAAGTGACCATCACGGTCTCCCCTGCTTTTATACAATGGGAATCTATACTCTTAAAAATATCCAAGGGGGGAGGAGGTTTCAAGCACATGAAAGTCTGAGAAGCAATGCCTTGCAGGTTCATCCACAATGATTTTGGAAAACCTCTGGATATGAAGGGAACCCTCCCCCAGACCACACCATCTCCTCCCCTCCACAAGTTTGGAATTAGCCTTGTGGAAAATGGTGCTGCAAGATGCACAGCTCAACGTAATATGAGTTATGACATCCAGACTTTTCTGATTTGGCCCCAGAAAAAGTCAAAAACTTAGGAACAAAAGCAGTTGCTCATGAATGCTCAAAACTTTTCTGTGGCAAGATCAGGTCTTTGAAGGGCCACATCTATTTCATTTTCTTCTTTATCCTCACCCCTGACAGAAGGCATGGCACATAATAAGGATCCAATAAGTAGTACTGACCAATCAAGGCCTTACTTTTCCATCTGTAATAAACAGATTCTCACCTGGTTGTTGATAGAAAAGTAATCAAGTATGAAAAATATGTGAAAGTCCCAGACCTTGGGCTGAGCATACAGTAGAGAACTGTGAAGTCACTACTGAATATGGTCAAGTGCATGTGTGTTGAGATGAGGTCACCCTTAGCATAGAGACACCAGTGGAAATGCAGAATCTCATTCTTTGAGTTCACAGAATGGATATAGGTGGGTGTATATAAGCAAACTGAGTTTATAGCATGGGTTATAGGTGGATTCTATTTGTGGAACTGGTATAGGTGGATAGTTATAACCAACAGCAATAGCCCAGGATCTTTGGGATTTCACACACTGCTCTAAAGGTGTAACCTCATTGGAGCCTACAACAGTCATTATCATTAATATTACCATCATTTTGTACAGTAAGAACACTAAGGGTCAGAAACACATTTCCTTAATTTTAGTAATTTCTACTACCTCTTTTTCTTTGGAGAGAGAGAGAAAGAGATGTATCCATGCTCCTGAGTGTCTTTGTGGGTGTGTACACATGTGCCTATGCATCTGGGTGTGAGTGTGCCTACATAAGTGTCCACGTAGGGACTGAAAAGTTGGGGCTGGTTGAATATAATACTGAAAGTGCCCAAAGAACTCTTGAGTATCCTCAAAGTCAAGCTTTTTTTCCAGGTCATCAAAGTTTACACATGGGTAATAACACCCGGGTAATTAACTGAACAAATATAATGAATCTATCTGCAATGACATGATAGTTTGGTGCTGAATCCTATTAAGCACATTTAATTAAAAATGCATTAAATCTTCAAGCTTCTGAGCACACCCTGCACTTCTTCAAAGCTGTCCCTCCATTAAAGTCTCCCCACTATTAACTCTGACTCAGCCTGTGACCCTTTGGGCTTGACTGGGTGAGGTGAAGTGGCTCTTAAATGCCTGTACCAATATATCACAGGCCCTAATGGATTTAAATCAGGGAGATTAATTCCATTCATTTGGCTGCTCGTTTCAGAAGCAACTGTCACGCTGAGGTTAATTGCTGGAGATGGTTGAAGGCACTGAGACGTTGGAGCCTCCTGAAGCTGGTTGGTGGCCAAGACTCATTTGGGCTACTGTGCAGTAGGAATCTGGGGAGGATTAAAATCCACCGACAACTCAATGGCCCTTGTTTACCACTAGCTTCTGTCTCTTCTGCGAGCCAAGCTGCCACAGACCCATCTGCTTGGCTTCAGATGTCTGATCTTCCACCCCACTCCTTCTCCTGCAAAGGTCTTACCCTGCTGCCTGTTCTGTCTCTTTGCCTAATTAGTTCCTACTCATGCTGCAGTTGAATGCATATGCAAAAAATGTCAAAAGTAGCCAAGGTTCCAAGATAGGAAATGCAACAATTCTGCCCTTGTGAAACACTAGGCCATTTGTGACAGGTTTACATATGTCATATCCTCCTTGGCTCTTGGGATGACCTGATCCCAGTACAGACATTGTCCCCAGCTGCTTTTTCTAAATGGGGTTTGTGAGCTGCATAAAGGGTTATGAAATTGCTTATCAGCCTTGAGAGGGTTTGAACCCCCAATCTCTTGCCACGATTCTGTGCTTCTGGGTAATTGCCCAGCACACAGCTTAATAAGCAGCAGATTCATTAAGAACTGGTGGGACTGGCTTCCTGCAGAGGCAGAAAAGGAGATGATCTGATTGGAGCAGCACAACATGGGAAGGAAGGAGGTGACAGTAATTATAACCTGATTGGTTTTACAGAGAACCGAAGCTGCTGCTCCTACTAAAGGTCTGAGAAGCTCACAAGGATGCAACCTGCGTGTTATCACAGGGCCCTTGAGCTTGCTTTAATTCTCCAACGCCATCAATTAAAAATGTTTAATAATATGTAAACATGGGGGCCCCATATTTTTATTTTGCACTGGCCCCTGTCAGGAATGGAGCCAATCATGGTGCTGAATACAAGCCCTGGGAAGCAAGTCTTCCCCATCAACAGTGCCCTGGGAGTCTCCTCTACTTTTCCTCAGGCGACCACATGCCTTACCAGGAAGCATTTCCCTCTAAGAGTATTTTAACTTTTGTCTTCCTTAGCCACACTGTTTTTGTTCTGTTTTGTTTTTACTTTTTACAATAATATGCCCAGCCTGGAGCTTTACATAACTGTGTCAGCAGACTGCTGCACCACAAGACCCTTGTAAATTGCTGTGACCTTCTAAGTTTCTTACTCTTTCTAGCTCCTATGGTTAAGTCATGCTTCGGGAAAATAGTTTTCAGACATCATGCTCCAGAGCATTTCTCCAGTGACCTGCAAGCATTCTGTGATCACATTCTTTTAAAAACTACTGTTCCCTATAACCTCTTCCCTGAGAACCAAGCTCTGAGAAGTCTAGCAGCAAAGACATGTTTTGCCTTTGTAGATACCAAACTCCCTCACATTTATGTGACTGGAACACTCCTCCCCTGCACATGTACTTATTCACATCCCCTGGAACATCTAGGAGGCAGTTATCTGATACTAAGATACTAATGATGATCATGCATGGAGAAGGATAAGAGATAGCATCAGGAACTGGAGGATGCATGTTATAATGAGTCTTCCTAACACCTAAATCTACATCGGCAACTGCACATAAAACTAAGCCAAAACTTCTTGCATTTGTTCCATTTCTTTCTTTAGCCCTGGTGATAGTAAGAAATAAGATAAGCCTGTGACTCATGGATGAGACTATTTTAGCTACTCAAGTTTATCCCAGACAGCAAGAGGAGACTTAAGGCTTTCCAGAAAGTAAGAAGCTGAAAGGATAAGACAGCAGATTTCTGATGGTTTTAACAAATGCTCATAAACAAATGATATCACTTTGAACCAAGTAATCAAAGTATCAAATGCAATAAACACTACATTAGGGAAACACGTGGCTGATATTTGTGGTCAGACATACAGAGATCAGCTGCAAAGAGCAGCCTGGTTCTGCAGAAGCTCAACTGGAATGATCTGAGTGAAACTCAAGCAAATGGAAAGAAGTCGCCTACAGAGGAACTCCAGACCCTGGGTTCTGATACAGTTGGCTTTCAGGATTCCAAGTTGTCTATCTTCATAGAGGGGATGAAATCCTAGGGCTTTAGGAGCAGAAAAGGATTCACAGGTGAGTGCACTGCAGCCTGGAGAGTTAGGAGGGACTTGCTTTGACAGTCAGGGACAAAACTCCTTCTCAGATCCAATGCCGATCTACTTTCATATCTTCACCACAGATGTCATTGCTATTCCTCCCCAGGCCTTTCAGTACTCAGCTTCCATAGAGGGTTTCATCTTCCTAAGGGGAACTCAGGAGTGAGGCCCCCAACCGGTGGAGACAGGAGCTGCTTTACATATCACAACTTCCAGGATGGCAGGAAAATAATTCCCAGGCATGTATGCTACATCCCACAATGCTTCATAGGATCCTGTCCCAAGTAAGCTTCCTGTACTTAAGTTCATCTACTTAAACAAGACTTCAACTGCAAATAACTTAGTTTTGGGAGTTGTGCTTTGAGAGTCTCGTTCTTAAGGACGTGAGAGAGATGGCATCTCAAGCATACATGTCCCACTTGAGGCTGGGAGAGGGAACTAGGCACTCTCATGCCCCATTCTAAAATAGGTTTCCTGCCACCTGTACCCTGGTGCTTACCCTGAGAGAAGAGGGCTCTGTGGGCTGGAGTTTATCTCTTTTAACTTATTTAAAGATGTCACATGGGGACTTCAAGGCCTTTCTCATTTCCTCTGGACTTAGATGGAAAGGTTTAGCCCTCAGGTCTCAGTCATCATCACCCAGAATCCTGTCTCCTGTCACCACCTCTTGCTTTGGGTCCTTGGCAGCAAACAGGAAGTCCCAACTACTCCTCAGCTCTCTTCAAAGTATTTTTTCTCTTACCTTTGATTTTTATTGGTTTGTATCTTTGATGCTTTGTCTGTAATTACATTTGGCTGCGTGTCTTATTTCATGACTAATATGAAGTGCATGCATCAGCAAAGGGAAGCACATAACGAAATGAGAATTTAATAATGAGTATTCATGAAGGCAATTATTTTAATAAATTATACTCAGTTAAATATAGCCATTTTGCTCTGAGTTTTTAAAACAAACAAGAGCAGTAACAAGAACAAAACATATACCTGGTCTAGAAAAGGAACAAGGGAAGAGAAGTAACAAATCAAAGACCCAGGAGAGTACTTATTCCCTGACCCTTTCCAAGGAGAGTCTTCCAACTCCTTCCCTAAGACAGGTGGGGGGTGGGGGCCACTACTTCCACCTGGAAGCCCCAGGTAGCCTCCATTCTGGAATCTGACAAATGACTGCTTGTTTCTGTAGTGCTTGGGATGAGCCGGGAGCCTCACATATGCTGGAGGTACTTGCTCTACCACGGAGCCATACCCCAGCGCTGGAACCTGTCAATCGACAAGTCTGTGTATGTGATCAGAGACAGAGTTCAACGGAACCTAGAAACTCCCCCAAATCACGGCCCTGTTGGCGATGAGAACTAATAGCTACACGTAATGCTCTCCCATTCGCTTAGAACATGGCTAAAGATATAACGAGAAAGATCTCATGTGAAGGAAATCGTGGGAGCAGAATTGGGGTCCTGACTGAGTTCCTCCCTGGCTTTCAGGTGATCTTTGTGTTGAACCCCACTACCTGGCCTTTAAATAGAACCACTGGGTTAGAAAGCACAGGTTGAGTATCCTTAATACGAAACCTGACCTTGCATGACAGATAGTAGTCAAAGCACTGGTGCACTAAAACTGTTACATATAATTATCTTTAAGATAAATCTATAAAGTGTAATAAAAAAATAAATAAATTTCATGTTGTCAGACTTATGTCCTAACTCTAAGCTCTCTCATTATGCATAATAAGTATATTAAAAACCTGAACTACTTCTGGCTTGAAGGACTTAGGATAAAGAACACCCAAACTGCAAGATGTAGCACCATGAATGACAGATTTCCCCAGAGGGGAAATCTTTGACGGCCATCCTGAGGGTTGGCTGGAGATGGACACAGAAAGTCTGAGTCACCAACTGAGCTTGCCAGTTTTCTTCTTGGCCTCAGTTTTTGCCTTGTGACTTATATCAAGACAGCTGCATCTTGGGCCAGGGATTTAGGTCAGTGGTTCTGGCATCTGCCTGGCAAGCACAAGGTCCCGAGTTTGATCCCTGGTACCACACACCACAATGCCAGACATTGGTAGCTCTCACCAATGGTTACAGGTGGTGGTTACAGGTGGCTCTCACCTGTAACCCCAGCACTCAGGAGGCAGAGGCAGGAGGATTTCTGTGAATTCGAGGATTGCCTGGGCTCCATAGTGAGCTCAAGGCCAGCCTGAACTACAAAATGATACTTTGTCTCAAAAAACTAAAGAGAGAGAGAAGGAGAGAGCTGCCTCTCACCCCCACTCTGATGCCAACTCACTTTGTGACATTAGACAAGTGTCTTGGTGTTCTGGGTCTGCTTTCTCTTGGTGTTGTGTGGAGGTTGAGTAGTTGGCTTTTAACATGGCAGTGTTCTTTGATTCCCACCCTGTGATCACACTCCCTCCTGCCTTCTGAACTCTCTCCAAGCTTCCTTCGTTCCTCAGAAAGAATACCTGCTGGTGCCTGGAAAGGACCTGGTCAGGACCACAGTTAGAGGGTGCGTCATTGCTCTGGGCCATGGGGCTCTGTTCCTCTCTGTGAGCTCAGCGGTGGAGCCGGAGATCTGACTCACACTGTCCAGACATCAAGGGATTTCAAACTGGAGGATAAAACACAGGTGCAATTTAATAGGATGAAAGAATAATGTGAGCTTATTAGTAACACAATAAAACTAAGCTTTTCTAATGCTGAGGGTGCGCTGGGTAATTGGACATCCTGTGCCCAAATGCTAAGAATGTCACACATCATGTACATCATGGTGACCAGGAGCACGGTTGGGGTCTAAATTCAGACTGATCTATATTCATTTCTGCCTCTAGAACAAATTAACTGCAGGATGTTGGTTTTCACTCATCCTATTTTCTCCAAAATGCTACAAAGTGGGTAAGTAAAACTTAACTGAACAGTGTCACTGCAGGAAATGAATGTAAAAGAATTAAATATTGCAGAAATAGAGGAATCCAGGAAGCTCAGAGACTTTCTGTTTCCAGCACTGTCAACATCGCGGTAACATCTTTCCTAATTCCCCTAGGCAGAGATAATAATAGCAATAACTATCCATTCATTAAGCAGTTAGCTCCAAAGGATTTAATAAGTTTCTGAGACATAACAACTTAGTAGCCTTTTCAAAAAAATTGTACACATAAATTGAAAGGATAATATTTTTGTTTCATTCTTTAATAGACATAATTACAGCTGTCTGTTGGTATCCATATGGGATTGGTTCCATGACCCCTTGGATTGCAAAGTCTGAAAATGCTCAAGTCCCTAATATAAACCATCAGTGTTTGCTTGGAACCTATGCACATTCTCCCTCTGAGCATATTTTCAAATCAACTATATTTTAAATCATCTCTAGATAACATATAAGGCCTGATACAATATAAAGGTGATGTAAATATCGTTCAAACATATTGTTTAAAGAATAAAAAATGAGAACAAAATGCCTGTACATATTCGGTACTGACATGATCAAATAGTTTGGATTCATGGTTGATTAAATTTGGAGGTGAATGACCTGCAGGGTGCTGAACCCACAAACAGAAGGCCAGCTACATTTAGGAAGGAGACATGTGGGCCCGCTGGGGACTTCACAACTTCTCACACACTGGAGAACAGAAAGAGTGTCGCCACCTTCCTTTCCCATGTTGTATTTGAGCTTTAACAGCAATTACTGAAAACCAAAGCCTTGATGTCACCAAAAGGAATAAAGCCAGTCAAATGCTGCAGTCGGAAACTGGCAAGTTTCTACATCAAGCTGGCAGTTTGCAGGTTGTGCTGTGGGCGTCAAGGCTCGATGTATTTTCTTGGGAACTTACCAGGGCACGCTGGGTTCCCGCAGCACCCTGGGGGATGTCAGCCTAGAGTTCAGAACTATTGGGAGTCAGAACACAGAAAACGTTTGCTCCTCCTCCCTCTACTCTAGCCTTGCTTTTACTTTCTTCCTTTTTTCCTCCCTTTCCCTCCTCACTACGTTTCTTCTTCTTTACTTTCTCTTGCTTCTAGAAGTAACTACTGTGTCTCCAGTGTCCTGCTTTGGAGGGGGCAAGGGTGAGTTTTCTCACTGTTCAAAATGAAATAAAATGCACCGAAAGGAGTGGGAAACTTGCTGGTCTCCACCCATGCTGTCTGTCATGTGTACACTAATATATTTTTATATATTATATATAATATATATGTATATATGTGTGTACACATATATGTGTGTATATATAGTATGTATACACACATATATATGTATGTATATATATAAAATGTAGAGAACTATATATAAGTATATAATATATATTATATATGTACATAATACATATATAAATGTAGACTTCTTTCCCTTATCATTTATATATATGTGTGTGTGTGTATATATATATATGTATATAGTAAGTATGTAAGGACTTCTTTTCCTTGTCATTTTCCCCTAAACCATACCATGTAACAACTGTTTACATGGTATTTATGTTGTATAAGAGATTCACAGATTATTTTAAATATGCAGGGAGATATTCATAGGTTACTTGCAAATAGTGCACCATTGTACAGAAATACATTGAGCACCCTGGGAAGACTGCTGTCCATGGAGGTCCTGGAACTAATCCAGGATATCAAGGAACAACTGTATTAAGAACTTGTATACTCCAATTTAAAAAATACCATTATTACCCCCACTTTGGAGATGAGGAAAATACTAAGAGATTATGTGATGGGATAAGTGTCTCAGATGACAAAGGACAGTACAGGACAAGGATTACGGTTTGTTTGTATAAAAAGTTTCTTCTCTGCTGTTCCCCCAGCACAGAGAGACAAAAGAAGAGGAAAACGGGTGTGCACAAGAGCCTTGGAAGTCAGTTTACTGTGTTCCTCCAGCACAGATGAAAACACCAAGCTCCAAGAAGAGTAGATATGGTAATGTTGGCTAGCTCATCCCTAAAGAGCAAAGTCTGAAGTCAGCGGAAGTGCAAAACCCATCTGTGACCACCCCTTGTTCCTTGATCTCCTAACAGAAGCAACATAACTTCCTGTCTCTGTATTGAACAACCGTAACCCTAGGCATACAGAGAAGTTTACTATGTGTTTTAAAAAAGACCTAGTCCTTGAAGCCAAGTCTTTGAGCTAGCAGAAAGAGCTTAGGTGTGAAGATGAATGACAAGACTTACCCTCAGACTCTGTCCTCACCATATCCACAAATCTAAGGCCATGACGACACCAACATTGTTCAACCTCAACTAATTCTTTTTCTTTACAGTCATTAATCTCAGCACCTACCAGCAGCTCTCCCTTTTGAGAATTACTAAAACTATGTGAAGTGTGTATTCTCTTTTAGTGTAGTAAGACCAGGAAGGTTAGGAACACTTGACAAATGTGCCTCTTTGCTTTGTTTTCTTTTGCTTTAGAGTTTTGTGTTTTCCTTTTTTTGTTGTTTTGTAGTAGTCTTTGTTCTCTGAATTCCAACCACATGGGCCCCCTGTCAGTTATGGGATCATGCCATGCTTCTTCCTACCACAGGGTCTTTGCACATACCAATTCTTTCTGCAATAAAAGAGGAGTCACACCAGTGAAAGCCATTCTCTACATCTCTGTCTTTGAGAGCTTTACTTATGGGTTCCAGCAGATTAAGGACTTCTGTTTTAATATTTAGATCTTTGATCCACTTTGGTTTTAGTTTAGTGTGTGGTGAGACATACAAGTCTAGGTTCAACATGTGCAAAGACAATTTTTCCAGGACCATATGTTAAAGATACTATCTTTGTTTAAGCAAAAGTATTTGGCTTTCTTGTCAAAGATAAGGTAACAGTCAGTGCCTGGAATTGTTTCTGCATCTTCTATTCTGTTCTTTTGATCCCACAGTCTGTTTTCTGTCACTACAAGTGTTTTTGTCATTGTAGATTTATGGTACAGCTTGAAGTCTGGGATTGTGATGCCGTCTGCTTTACCTTAATGTCCAGAATTGCTTATGATATTCTAGGTCTCTTCTGGTTCCACGTAAATTTTAGGATTTTTTTTTTTTTACTCTAACTCTGCATTTTGATTGAGGTTGTATTATAGTTTGTGTCCAGATGTCTTCCCAAAGCTCCATGCAGTCATATGTGGAGTTTTGTTGGAGGTGGTTGAATAGAGAGCATGTGAGTCCAATGCTAGAATAACGAGTTCTGGGATTAAGGGTGGGTGGTTCTGGGTCAGCCCACTGATTGGTTTAGCACCAGCTATTCTCAATAGCCTGGATACAATGTGAGGGTCAGAAAGAGGCTTGTCTTTCCCTTGTTGCTTTTGCTGCCTTTTGGCCACACTATCTGTCTCTCTTCTGGAAGACCTGTCTGTGATGGGACCCTGCCTTGGAGCAAGCTGATTATGGATGGAAACCTTTGCACACTGTGAGATAAATAAACTTTTCCCCCTTTAATTTGGGGAGTCGAGTATTTTAACAATGAGAAAAGTAACTAAGACAGCTTGTGTTAAATCCGTTTAACACTTTCGAAAAGTACTCTATGGCCATTTTGACTATGTTGGTTCTGCATATCATGTGACAGGGGCTGTCGTTTTATTTGCTGAAGTCCTCTTCAATTTCCTTTCTCTCCATACTGTAGTCTTTTCATTTCAGCGGTCTGTAACTTTCTTGGTTAGGTCAATACCTAAGTAATTTTTATTGATGATATTGTGGAAGATATTATTTCTCTGGCTTGTTTTTTGGCAAATTTATTATTAGCATACAAGAATGCTGTGTTTTTTAAGTGTTGATTTTTTTTTTTTTTGTCTTGCTACATTATTAATTCTAGGAGACTTTTGGTGGCATTCTTGGGATTGTCTATGTAGACGATCATGTCATCTGCAAATAATGATAATTTAACCTTTTGTTCTTTTACATATATCATTTTTCATTTCCTTCTCTTGCCTAATTGCCCTGGCTAATATTTTAAAAACCATAAGAAACAGGAGTTGTGATAGTAAACATCCTTTGCCTTGTTCCGATTTGAGAGGGACAACTTTCAGCATCTTCCCATTCATCATGAGACTGGCTTTTGGTTTGCAATAAATGACTTTTGTCAGACTGAGATAAACTCTTTTTCCTTTAGGGAGTTTATCATGAAACCATGTTGGATTTTGTGAACTACCTTTTCTGCATTGATTGAGAGTATTGTATGATTTTTGTCCTCACTTTTGTTCTTGTTGTATGTTACCTTTATTGATTTGTGTGTGTTGAGGCAGCTTGGCCTCTCTGAAATGAATCCCACTGGCTCTGATGCATGATCTTTCTGATAATTTGTTTTATTCTATTTGCCACTATCTTATTGAAGACTTTTGTAAATATATTCTGTAAAGGCATGACCCTATTTGGCCAGGTACTTCTCTGGTTCTGGAATCAGGATAACGTTAATTTCCGTGAGTGACTTTAGGAGTACTGCTTCACTTTCAGTTTTATTAACGAGCTTGAGGAGTGCTGATGTTAGATCTTCTCTAAAGTTAATGTAGAATTCGCTCTGTTCAGGACTTGATCTTTTCTGTTCAGTACTTTTTATTATTTTATCAGCCATAGTAAGAGTAATTTTTTCAATTTCTTTAACTGAGATTGGATTACCTAGAATTGTTTTTTTGTTTGTTTGTTTTTGGTTTTTTGTTTGTTTGTTTGTTATCCTGGTTTACCTTTGGTATCTAGGAATCTGTCCATTTCTTCTGAGTTATCCATTTTATCAGATTATAGTTTCTCAAAGTAGTTACCAATGATCTTCTGGATTTTTATAGCATTCATTCAAGTTTTTCATTTCTAATTGTATGGATTTGGGTCTTTTCTCTTTTTTTTGGTAAGGCTGGCTAAGGCTTTGTCTATTTTTTTAATCCTCTCAAAGAACCAACTCTGATTCATTGTTATTTTTTCTTATTTTCTTAATCCCAATCTCATTAATTTGTGCTATATTTTTATTTTCTTCCTCATACTAGTTTTAGATTTTAATTTGGATTATCTTTGCTTTTCTCAGACCTTGAGGTGCATCATTAAGTTATTTACTTGAATTCTTGCTCTATTTTCTGCTGCGGACAGATATTCATGACTATGAACATCTCTCTTAGAGATGTCATTGCGCCCTATTGTTTTTCTTTACGCTGTAGTAGTATTAGTTGATTCTAGGAACTTTCTAATTTCTTCCTTGGTTTCTTCTGAAATTCTTAGATTATTCAAGAGGGTATTGTTTAACTTGCATGTGTTTGTATAGTTTCTGCAGTTTATTTTGCCATTGATTTTTAGTTTCATTGCACTCTGGATAATATGCGTGAGATAACTGTGGTTATTTTGCATTGACTTAAGCTTGCTGTATGGGATAGTATATGGTCTACTCTGGAGAAAGTTCCATGTGCCACTGAGAAGGATGTGTATTCTATTTTCACTGAGTGGAAAACTAGATATCTGTTAAGTTCCTTCTTTCAAAGATTTGATTCAATTCTGATAGTTCTTTGTAATTGTTTGTCTAGTTGATCTGTACATTTGTTATAGTGGGATACTGAGGTCACCCAGTACAATTAGGTTGGTATTTATTTCATTTGTGGTTGTTTTAGAAGATTGGGTTTGCTAGTGTTTGGTGTGTGTATGTTTATAATGTGTGTCTATGTTTGATACATACAGGTTATCTCTTTCTGTTGACTTGTTCCCTTAACAAGTGCATAGGGACCTTTATCTCTTCTAATTAATTTTGGCTTGAAATCTACTTTGTCTTAAATTAGGATAGCTACTGAAATTTTTCTTCAGGTTGCCAGTGCTTGCAATGTTGTTCTGCATTCCTTGATTTTTAATCTCCAGGTTTCTTTTTGAATTAAATATGTTTCTTGGATGTTGCGTATTGTTGAGTTTTGTTTCTCAATCTATTCCACCAGCACATGTCTTTTGAGGGAGGAATTTTGAACATTTATATTAGGAGTTATTACTAAAAAGTATTGACTTGCTCTTGTCATTGTATTATTTCCCTGTTGCTGATTTTTTTTTACTTCTACCTGGTTGCTTGACTTCCCAGGTGTACTCATTCTATTTGAGTTATTGACATTGTTAGCTTTATTGTTTCTTCATAAGACCCTTGAGAATTTTTTGTAATGTTGGTTTTGCAGTCATGAATATTTTGAAGGACGATTTGTCATGGAAATGCTTTATTTCTCCATCAGTTTTGAAGAAAAGTTTTTCAGGGTATGTAAATTAAGATTTGGGAGTTATTACCTGTTATGGCTTGAAACACCTCGCTCCAAGCCCTCCTGTCCTTTAGACTATGTTGACAAGTTTACTGTAATTCTAATGGGCTTATTTTTACATGTGATTTGTGGCTTTTCCCCAGCAGCTCTTTAGACTTTGTTTTTGTGATGGGCTTCTGACAGTTTAAGTATAATGTACTGTGGAGAGCGTCTCTTTTGGTCACGGCTCTTTGGTGTTCTTATGCTTTATCTTTCTTTCTTTCTTTGTAGTTGGAAATTTTTCTGCCATTATTTTTGTGAACAGGTTTTTTATGCCATTTTTTTATCTTCTGATTTTTCCTTTATTCTAATTATTCTTAGACTAGTCTTCTTTGTATCATCTAGCTAACTGTTGGATGCCTTTTTCATTTTATCTTATTACTTGTAGGTGTCTGAGTTGTTGGTCTTTGAAGGCATCACTGTTTTCTACTTCTGAAATTCTGTCCCTTCACTGGTTTCTTCTACTTCCCATATTTTAATTATAATTCTTAATCTTCTGGATCTCTTTTATTAAAGTCTCCTGGATTTCCAATCAAAAACTTCATGAACTCTGATTATTTGCTAAAGTGGTCATTCATGTTTTGTGTTGTTTTGTTTGACTCAGCTAGGTTTTTATTAGTATTTTCTGAAAGCTCCTTGACCTTTTGGCTATTATTTTCACTATCTGTTTAGTTGTATCTTTTGTGCCCCTGCTGAGCACCTCTTTGATCTGAATCTTCACTTCCTCTGTTATTGCTTGAGTAATTTTGCTCTTCTCTCCCTTGTTGTCCCCTGGATTATCTTCAGGGAAGTGGAGAGTCTTGAAAGGGATTGTGTTACATCCTTTCTAATGTTTATAATGCTTTTTGTTTGTTTTGTTTGATTTTACCAGGAGATTTGTGGGCACATTTTTGCTAGTAGAGAGATTTCTTTATTTAGTTTGTTTCTACAGGCTTGGTCTTCCTTTCCAGGGAACCACAAGCTGGGAGCCAGGGAGAAATTCAGATTGTTTTCATTCTTTTCTCCCTGTTGTGCTTGCTCTCTCTCATCAATTTCTCTGTAGCTTTCAATTTTCTTATCAGTTGCTTCCTGGTTCCTGTGGATCTCTCTCTGTCTCTGTCTCTGTCTCTGTCTCTCTCTCTCAATATCATGGGGCCTGAGACATATATCACTAAGTTTCTGATGGGGCTTGAGACTGTCTACCAAGAATATCATCCACTTCAGTGGGACACATAGACAAGTAAGAGTCTCTGGCCTTGGAAATGTTGAGGCACGTGGCTTTCACCATGATGCCTATTATCTTTTCTTGGTTGAATGTCTCCTATTCTTACACTGAAAGCTGGGAATATTTCCAGTCAATTTACTAAGAAAACAAGATGAGTAATTCAGTTTGTTTTTATAATTTTATTAAGACACACGTGACAGCTAGTAAACTACATATACTTTAAAGTTCAATCTGGTGACAATCTGGTTTTGACAGATGTATACTACACCTGTGAAATCATCAAAACCAAGATTGTGCACTTGTCCACCACCATTAAAAACTTCCTTGTGTCCCTTCATAATCCACCCCTCTCCTTTTTTCCACTTATCGCTGTTCTACTTTCTACCACTGCAGATTCATTTGCATTTTAAAATGGGGCTTTCTATTCTGATTTATAGACTCTCTTTTTCTGCAATTGCAAAGAACACAGGAGAAATCAGTAGAAGACAACACATTTGTTACACCTGAGCTCTTCCTTCCTTCAGGGTCAGTAAGATCACCCCAGTCTGCTCCTCATGAGATCAAAGTTCATTCAGCATTCTTGGACAGTAGGCAAGCCAGACAATGGCACTGCTTTGGTTTGTGCCATGAAATACACTTTACAAAATGAGGCTCAACAATTTAAACACACACTGGACTTAATAAACACTCCCTTGGTCAATTGAGTTCACCAAAGTTACCTGAAAATGTGTGGTTTGGACCCATTTTCAGATCCTGTGCTAATTTGAAGGAATGGAAGCAGATTTTCTACTTGGAAAAATAAACAACAAAGTTTACGTGGGTTAGATCTAGACTAGGTTTTTCTTTTACAAGTTAATATTCATGATCTTTACATTTCACTTCAAGATCTTGCCAGGAATTTAAGCAGGGAGGCTTATCCTAAAATCCTCTGGCACCTGGCAGCAGAGCAATTTGCAGGCAATTTACAGCTATGTATTTGCATGATGTTCACATGGAAAATAAGGTGTTGACTATTGACACAGTTACTTGGCAAAGGTGCTCAAACAACTCATTCCTTTCCAAGAATTTCTCAGGCATACTGGTCCCCAAGGATGAGCTGCAACCTGCCAAATGCCAATCAGATTTGTAACTGGGCTCCTACCAAGGTGAGCTTTGAAAACTGTGTACGTTGCACATGTGCGTAGCTGTGTCTTCAGTGTTACCCAGGAACACAATATCCCATGGTGCTTCAGAGGAGTAAATAGACTATCACCAAAGACTCAGGGTCCACATCAGAAGAATGTTATTGAAGTTGGTGTCTGCCAGGATAGCAGCTGTGAACATTATGACAGCCAGAATGTACCTAGGAGCAGGTAAGGTGCCCGATCCCTTCATTTGCATATCCTTGTTACATTCTGATGACACTCCTAAAAGATAAAATACCTCACTGTTCTCACTTTGCAGAAAAGAAAATTGAGACTCTGCAGTTAAGTGACTTAACCACAGTCACTTTGATAAGAGTAGAGGAGGTAAGAATGAAAGTTTGGTCCCTGTTGCTGGCACGGTGACCTCTGGAGAGATCTACCTGCAGGTGGGCCCCACGTATGGGCAATGTCTTGCCTCTTCCAGTGCCCTCGCTGGGTGCCCACTGCCTTTCTCTGAGGATGTTCTGGACTGCGAGCCACCCGAGCTGCTCAGAGTCTTCTCAGGAGTTTAATTCTCCGCATACTTTCTCCCTTTCTGCACTGGCACTACATTCACCATGACTATGACCATACCCCCTTCCTCCGTGAGACTGTCCCCACTCCTGACTTCTCTGAAAATGAGGCCTTTATTTATCTTGTTTCCCTGTTGCCTTCCAGCAGGAGCCTCCTCTGCTCTTTCCTAGGTTTCCTGAGAGGATCCTCCCTTGCTTACAGATTTGCCCGAGAAGCTCAATCTGTTTCTCTGCTTCCAAGGAAGGGCATGAAGACAGGGACAGGGGCAGGTTTTGCAGGGATAAGTGGAAGGGGAGTTATCCAGAGGCTTTTCTCTCCTTGCCACTTCAGGTCCTCAAGGGCACTGCAAGTGGGTACAGCATTGGCTCAGAGTGCAGAGGAGTAAAGCCACGGGGACTGTCAGAGGCTGGTATCAGCTCAGGTTTTAGCAGAAAGTGAGGTTGACACCCGAAGCATTTCCTTTGCAGAGATATGACACATGTGGTAGAAAATTCACACAAGAAAAACATTTAGGCCCAGGTCTAGCTGCATGTAACTCACTGAGTAAGTCACAAGCATTCAGAGATTTCCACAGAAGAGAAAATGTTTCCTGTCACCCACGATCAAACATTAAGTAGAATCAATGAAATTAGTTTCCTTCTCTGGGACAGAGAATGTGGTAGATCCTAATTGACTCCCTAAACCAATAGACTCAAAACAGATTGAAATAATCTTTTCAATCCAAATAACCCAGCCTCTTTTGCTCTACTGGAAAATATTAAGGAGATCATGTGCTTCTGATATTTGGGAAGTTGAGTGTGGGGTTCTTCGAGGGTCTTCATTACAAAGTCTATGTAGCCATAGACTATATAAAGCAAAGCCTGGGCAGACACGTTCACCCACCCAGCTTATCTGTGCTATTTCTGCTGATTCCAGGCCTCTCTCAGATCCATCCCTTCCTCTCCAGCCTTTGCTGCATCATTCAAATGCACTTCAGCTTGTTCAGCTCCACATCTACATCACAGCTAAACCTTCACTGGTGTGTGTGCACTCATGGGAAAACCTCTAGGTGGGTATCTACCCAGGGCTAACTAGCATCTCAGATTTCAAGGATACAAATGAAAAAGAAGCATCCAACAGGCTAACAGGGAATCCATGCCTATATTGGAGCTGCTTGACTTTCTTCATCTCTATCTTTGTCACTGTTTTCTCTGTCTGTTAATACCTGTCCTTTTTCAAGGCTATCTCACTATGCTCACTATATCAGTCAGATTTCCATCACTGTAACAAAATACTTGAGATCAACAACTTAAAGAAGGAAAATGTATTTTGGTTCATGACTTTGAAGAGAAAGAGGCAAACTGATAGAGACAGAGATCAGAAGAACGGGAGAGAGAGACCAGGATTTTATATCTCAGTCAAAGGCCTACCTCCCACTAACACCCACATCCCAAAGACTCCATTGCCTCAAAACACCACAGGATGCAAGCCATTCCTCCAGCACTTGAGCCTCAGAGGAAACCTTTACAATCCAAACTATAATTATCATCTGTAAGTCCCTGTTCATATATTATTATTTCCTCTTTAAAATCTCTCCAGATGTTTTCCCCACTTCCTCAGATCAGGTGCCCTCGTGCATCCTGGTCACTGTCCTGAGTGCAGATCACTGTACTGATATTTTTCCAGAAGATGAGGTCCTTGGGGTCAGCTATGTACTGCTCCTTTAGTTAACTGTCCCTCCTTTCTGCCTGGTGCTGAATCTAAGACTTTGGCAGTGATGAACTGTAGCTCCTTAGCATGGCTTCAAGTCACTCAACATGAGATCAGAAAAGATAAGTAACTCATCTTAGGATTTCTGCACTGCTCAGACAGAGAAGAGTTTGGATTAAACCATAAAAATGAATGAATGAAAAGGTCAGGGATGAGTGTCCTTTCTTTCAATTGAGGGATTAGGAAAAATGATTATGTCACTAAAGAATAAAATTAACTCAAATAGAAACATCACAATTATCTGACCAAATCCAGTGTATTGTAGAAGAGTGACATCTTCCCAATTTGGAACAAAGTTCTAGAATTCAATCACCAACAGAGGCCCAGAAGGTCACACAACCTTGTCACTGGTCTCAGACCACAGCCTTACCCTGCCCACTGCTCAGGGTGGATGAAGTCCATGGAAGAGTTGCTCCTCCTCAGAGATTTGGTTTTCCAGTAAAATGTGGGTTAGGAGGAGTTCTGTTTTCCAATTTCTCAACAGAAGCAAAGGCTTTGCAATTTTAAGTGTAATCTCTAGGATTTTACTAACTCTGCTGTTTTAAATTTCTTGGCCAATAAAAACACTCTGTAAGTAACTTCCTGCAGCTGAAATCAAACTCCCACCTGAACTACTTCTCTATAGTTAAATTTTTTTTTTTTTGGGCCTGGATAAATCCGCAAAAATACACTCTAAAAGACACGAATTAAAGCCCTGAAAAGTGAAAAATAGGAGGAAGTGAATAATATTGAGAAACTGAGCTCTCTGATACTGGACATCCCTAGCCGGGTCTCTCCTCTGACTTGTTGGAGCCCGGATGTAGGAGTGGAGCAGAGGAAAGGTCTGTGCAACAAGGAGAAACTTCCTGGCTGGAAGGAGGAGCCAGGCCTGGCATCAATGATCTCCCATTAAAGTGAGAGGAAGTCCCTGTGCCTCTGCAATAGGTTGTTCAATGAAGAGGAGCCTGGCAGGATGCAACCGGATCGTTTCCTGGTCCAAGGGCCTGCTGGACAGCATTAATTTACACAGGCCTCCACACAGGCCGGCGCTCTTCTAACTATTGGGTTACATGCAACAGCCACATAAACTTCCTGGGATAACTAGTAGAGGAAATTAGAAAGGAAGGAACCACCTATCAATTATCAATAGGCAGCTCACAGGAACTCGACGAATTAGGTAGTTAAAATGGGGAATAAAGATAAAAGCAATGGGACTTTAAAGCATATTCCTGTGCGATGCACTAGATTAAAGAAGAGGTGGTTTTTCTTGCTCCTACCATAATGTGTCAACTCAAGTAAAGTTGAAGAGAGATGGGAGAGTGGAGTAGGAAAAAGCCAGCTTTGCCTAACTGGGTACAACCTGACAACCCAGGGAAAATGGCCTCTCTGCAATGCCACTAGACTCGGGAAAGCCCGGCGAAGAATTTCCCACATGCAACTCCCTGTGGCCAGTGCAGCCCAGCATTGCACAACACTGGGTCAGTGTTCCTTTATCAATCGTACTCCTGACAGGTACAACAGTCTCCATAATGCCTCCCTGACATTGCAGAGGGAAACAGGTAGACTGCCTGCTGCAGACAGCTGCATCCAGCCAGACACCAGGCTTTTGTTTAATTCTATAGCAGAGCTGAAAAATTCCTAGTGACACTGAAGTTGTCCCAACACAACACATTCTTCCCATGATTGTGTGGTTCTGGTGTAAACAAATACACTGTGCTGCCAGCCAGGCAAAAATAGCACAGATAGTGTGTACAGTGCACCATGCTTGATCATGATAATGCATGATTATGCTCCTGGCTTATGTAGTTACTGTACTGTTTTCTATCCCGGTGTTGGAATGTGTTCTTTCTACTTATAACCCAGGAAAGGCCTTTATGATCTTGCAGTCCCGTGACACTGGCAGCAGTCTCATTCACCTCGTGTGTTCCATGTCCCTGATCACCCTGCAACTGACAAGGCTGTCTAGGTTTCTGCACATGCGCTTAGTGATACTCATGCAGTGGCCAAACAGCCTAGGGAAACATCCCAGAGTACATCCCACAGTTATATGGTCTGCAACTGTGTTCATTGTTTTCAGTTGCCTTACCCAGATCACAAGGGATTGGCTAATTTCCATTGCAGCAGTCTGAATTCTTTGAAATAGGTTGACTTTAGTTGTATTAAAGTAAGGTAGTTTCAAAATTATATTCAGGAAAGAGCAGCAATTCCAGGGAGGTGATGTGGAAATTCTGAGCTCCCTACAGATGCTTAGAACTTTTGGAAAGGGCTTTGGGTTTCCACGCTGCAAATCACTATGATATCCTTGGGCCGAGGATTTAGCTCAATGGTTCCAGCTGGCAAGTAAAAGGTCCCAAGTTTGATCCCCGGTATCATACAACACAATGCCAGACATGGTGTCTCATGCCTGTAATCTGCACTCTGGAGGCAGAGGCAGGAGGAATCTGGAAGTTCAAGGCTAGCCTGGGCTACATAGTGAATTCAGGGCCAGCCTGAACTACAAAGCAAGACCCCCTAAAAATAAAAATTAAAAAGAGAAGAAAAAATATGACATACTTTTTATCCCATTTCACTGCCCATCTAGGGAATGGGAAAAAATGAGAATTAAATCGTGTCATATACTGGTACAAATTCTCAATGTTGAGTGTGATCGTGATATACATATACAATGTACCAAAAAAGATTCAAATCTTAAAAAAAAAGATATGACATCCTTGACTGCTTCAAGATGAGGTGAGGGGATTATACAATAGTTACATGTACTATTTCATTAGTTCTTCCAGTTCCTCCAAGAGATTAGCAACACTTTGGAGTCCCCATTTATATATAAAGAACACAAGGTACAAAAAAGCTAGGTCTCTCATCATGCCATGCACTCGTTGGGAAAAGCCTATGCTCCTCTCTAAGCCTGGGTGACTCAGAGCATGAGGCCTGCTAACCTGGATGCTTCTCAAGTTATAGCAAGATGTTTACCCATCTCCAGCATCCCTGTGAGGATTAAATAAGATAACACAGAGAAAGTTCTTGGCTTGGTATTTTGACATGTAGCATGTTGTTTTATTGCTTCCACTGCCAGTAGGATACACAGGTTTTGGGAGAGGCCCAAGTTCATATATCTCAATTTCATGTTAGGTAGGAACCTGGAGAAGGTAAATATCTTCTAGGGTCATAGAGCAACTTGCAATAGAATTGCTGCTTTGGTTGAAATCCCAGGTATCTGAGTCCAGCTAGAAGTCCTTTGCCATTTCCTACAGAACTAGGTGTCAACAAACCTTCTCAGTGTCTGGCTAAATTTTCAAGGCTGAGTAACAGATCTTCTCGAATGTTCCAGAAGACACCAGTCAGACCCCACATCTCTCAGCCATCTAGCAGCTGAGGATTCTCAACAGTCCTAAAACAGACCTATGTCCTACTCTCAAGCAGCTGCCAACTAGACAGGAAATCAAGCATTAATCAAATTCTGTTCAAAGGCATACAAACTTATATATTTGTAGGAAACCTGTTACATGTGCTTTGAAGGAACAGCTCAGAGAACTAGGGAAGCTTATCAAAAACTGTCCTATTATCTCCCTGCCCAGCCAATTTCCATATGGTTGTTGGATTAATCTACTGAAATCTCAATTTATTCACTCTAGGTACTCAAATTATCAGTGATTGTTCACTGCCTAGAGAGTCAGATGCAAATATTTCAGTCTGGCAGTAAATATTTCCCTTCAATTTTCCAGGCTTCTACGTGGCCTAATTTACAGGGCAGGAAGAAGAGTTTCTATTGCATTTCCTGCATGTGTAATGCTCAACTATCTAGGCCACAAACCCCATGATATATTCCTGATGCTCCCAACCTACCATCCTGCAAAACCTGCACCAAGTACTTCCTCTGCTATGAAGCTTCCTCTTTGTCCCCAGGATTTCTATGGCCATCAGCAGCCTGTGGTCCATCCTTGCCTTCTGAGAAGCTTCATTCTCCTGTTTGTATCACAAGTCCATAGGGATTCATTCTCCAACTTGAGCTTAAATCTTTAGTGTAGGCGAAGACTCAAATGTTCATTGTGTGACTAACACAACATTGTTGTCTCAACTTTCAGGATTTCTAAGTAAGCAAGAATTGAATTAGGTTGTTGCTAAAGGAAAGGATAGAAATATGAATTATACTCAGACAAAGGATAATTAATTGATTGATTTGGTTAAAATGTCATCAGTATCACTATGTACCAGGCGATGCAGGGAAAAATAAGAATGGAGTGGGGAGACGTGGCTGTTGTGCTTGAAGTGACAAAGCCTAAAGGGAAAGAAAACACCCAAACACATAATCTTGGCCTGAATACAGGTAGCAGTAGAACCCACAGCAGTAGCACACTGCATTTTCATTGCTTGGACTATGCTTTTCTCTATATACCATTTATCTCATTGAACTTGCTTGAATTAGGTTCTTGTAATTATTTCTGTTTTATAGATTTCTAATTATTTCTGTTATACACTAGACCTGGTGAAATTTCAGTTGACTTTCCTAGGGTCCTAGGGACTACAATCAGTGTTAAATTTATCTAACCCAATAACAGCCTTGGGCGGGGTCCTTGGATGGTTGGTACCTTCACCCCATGATGACATCAGAGACCAGGCATCTGCTTAGCCTTGCTCAGTGTGTGATGGTCATCTTCCACTTATCACTATATGGTTTCAAGAAGTCTCATCCATTTGGGGTATAGCACCTGTGGTAGCCAGCTTTCTGCCACTATGACTAGATGCCTGAGATAAAAAACACAGAAGGAGGGAAATTTTATTTGTGTTCATGATTTCATGTTTAGTTAACGCATTATTTTAAATTCTGCATGAGGCAGCACATTGCAGTGGGAGCATGTGAAGGAAAAAAATTGTTCACATTGTAGTAGTCAGGAAACAGAGGGATTGGGGGCACTTCCAGTGCCCTTCTACTAGATCCCACATCCTGGAACTTCTACTACTTCCCAGTAGCACCACAGGCTGCTGACCAAACCTCTAGCACATGGACTTTTGAGGGTTACTTATCCAAAGTACAGTAACATCTATGATCTAAACAGAGAGTAGGGAAATAAGAGAGTGAAAGTCACAGTTCATTTACCCTGCTTTTTTTAAAAAAGAGTTTCTGAGTTTACCCAGTAGACTCCACCCACATACCATTGGCCCAAGCTATGTCAGTTGAGCCCTCTTAACTGCAAGAGACAGGAAATGCATTTCCTTGGGTGGACTCATTTCCAGGGCAAACAGAACTATAATTCCTCGAATAAGAAACAGGGGGAAATGGATATTGGGTAAGCAGCGCAGTGTCTGCAGCCTCTCTGTTTTATGCCTGAACTTGAACCAAAGATGTGCTAATAGACACTTAATTGACCAGCAGGGAGTAGAGGACAAGAAAGCTCTGATTTGTGGTATTTTCCCACTTCTGTAGTATAAGTACAGCTCATGGTACTGTTCTACTCAATAGTATCTGCATATAGGACGGTGATACCATAAGGATTGTAATAGAGCTGGATGATCCCTAGAACCTAGTATTTTTACTGTATCTTTTTATGTTTAGAAATGTTTATATATACAAATATTTATTACCATGTTACAACTGTCTACAGTATTCATAATATTTGAACTGTACAGTTTGTACCTAGGAGCAATGGGTCACATCATAAAGCCTAAACACATAGTAGACTGTATAAGATTTACATATATGCTCTACTATGTTTGAACAACATGAAATCACCCAGGGATACATTTCCTAGACTCTACCTCATCATTCTAGGGAAATTCAAAGTACTACCAATGTGTCCATAAATGGCTCATAGAATTCCTAGAGATACAACCATCAGTTCTCACAACAGAAGCCAGTTGACTGTAGGACATCACTGAAATAAACCTGCTTCACTTCAAGTAAACACTTTTTTAAGTCAATGCCATGGAGCACAGAGAATGAAGCATGAAGAGTAGAGCTCAGGGACAGTGCAGTCCTTAAGCTTTGAAACTCTATGGAAGTAGCAAAACCATCATGAACTCAGCAAAGTACCAGGAGCCTCATCACCCAAAGACAAATGACAATTGTGCTCCTCCAGCCAGCTGGTAGTGGGCAGGTCTGAAACTCCTCAGAACCCCAAGGGTACAACCTGTGATGGCTGTTTGCTCAAATCTATCCAGGCCCTCAAAGGGGTTGTTGGATAGCAAGTCACAGCTGTAAGGCAGCAGATCTCAATTTAGGCAAATAGTGTGTGAGGGTTGGAGAAAGGAGGAAATGTTTCTCTCATTATCTTCTTTTTGTATTTTCAAGACACTCTCACTTGGTGGTAGTCCTGTACAATGCCAGACACTTGGCAATGTCTTTGGTCACTTTAGTTAATTAGCATGGGGTGGGGGTTGCAACTGGCATCTTGTGGGTAGAGGCCAGGGATACTGCGAAGCATCCTAGAGCACATGGGACAGTCCCCCGGGTGGACAGTTATGCAGCTCAAAATGTCAGTGCCGTGGCTGAAATGCCATGAAACAGACCAACACATGTGCCTCTGCGAGCTACAAAAAAGATGGATTTTCTTACTTTCCTTTTGGTACTGAGGAGGGTGTGGGTGGTGAGTGGGGAAGGGAAGACGCTGTTTATTATTCAACTCTCGCTTCCACAGCGGGGAAAACGCTGTTTATACAGAACATCAAAGGTCGCTGCCTCAGATATCAATTCCATATTGCGTGGGCCTTTGCCAAATCAAATTAGCTTATATTCCTTGATATGAAGTTTGACAAGCAAAGAGACTGTGAAAACCAGAATTCCAACTGGGTGTGCCCCTGTAATTCACTAAAATTTTTTAAGCATTGAGATTCCAACAGTAGCTTTATTCTTCACACACAGATTCTATTACTGTCTGTATTTATGTTGCTAAGAAGTTTACCTCTCTGTATTCTCGATTCTTTCTAATGTTCAGATTTCCCAGGAATGTGACAGGGACGACAGAGCCTAGTGGACTGGCCCCGGATGCCAGCGGCAGGGGTTGGATGGTGCCCCAGGAAGAGAGAGGCCCCCCGCTGCATGCGAAACCCTCGATTAAGACGGTTTGGTGTGGGGCACTGGTGCGTCAGCATTTGTGTCAGTCAAAAGCAAAAGAAAGAAAATATCCCCAGGCCAGTCATTCTTAATGGTTTTTGGTTCCCAATAGCTTTGAAAATCTGATGAAAGCTGCCATCTCTCCCCCTTGCAAATATGTGCACACACATGCACGTTGAACATGGAATTCCAGAGAGTTCAGCGGCTTCCTGAAGCTCCACCAGGGAGCCCCCATCTGGGCTGAGAACTGCTGCCATAGGGCAGAGCGTGGAGTAAGAAGATGCCAGTGCAGCAGCAGCGGGATGCTGGACGCGCTTTCCCTGTGGTGACCTTAGCACCCTCCTCCTGGAATCTGATTTCCCTCCTCTGCAAAGTAGATCTAAATGTCTCCTTCACCGAGCGGCCTAGATGTTGGTCTGGGATGACTCTAAATCCATGTGGAGATTTAATAAACTGAGGGTGTGGACAAGCCACATCAGACAGGACATTTTCAATCCTGGCCAAGGCCCTTTGTCTTCGTCCTGAGGGCCACAGCAACTCATTTAATGGCTTCAAACACCTTGAGCTGCTCTCTTCTCTCTCTGCTTGTGCATTTCAACAAAAACAGCACAAAAGAGTAGACAGCATTTGTCACTGGCCGTCCTCGTTGGTCTCTCTTTTGGTCCTAGAAATGGTGCCCTGAATTTTCCTAGGAAATTTTCCCTTCCTCTTCTTAGTTTCCAGCTGTGACAGGAAATCGCTGCCCTGAGTCATCGGTCTGATGACATCACACAACACAAATGGCTCAAAAGAGATGGGTGGAGAGGACTACAGGGGCTTCCAGAACATGAAATGCTCCTCCATGACAACCTCCTCCTTTTCCCCTAGACAGTGTTATACAAACCTCTTCTCTCATACCAGAACTTGCAGCAGGGGTAAAGCCTGCCCCTATTGGGGGTCACTTTTTTGATATTTTGAAAGACAGATCCAAGAAATGCTGCTAAACTGACTTTGATGCTACTTTGAGAGCACCTGGATCAAGCCTTCCCAAACACCAACCTACCTACAGACCGTGCCACTCTCTGAGCGAATGATTCCACTTTGTTGTTAAACCACTTGGAGCTGGCTTTTGGATGTGGAAGTTCTTAATGGATTCAAAAGTTTGAACAGTGATCCTTCTGTGGCTGATTCTGCAGAGCAGCTTTTATAAAGACTCGTCAAAAGGCAGGGGCATCTGGGAGGTAGGAGCTATGTGGAAACTGTAATCTAGAAGCATGAAATCTCATATTTTTCCCAAGTATTATGATGGGCCATCAGTCCAAAGCTTCACACCACAGCATAACCGAATTCACAGTGAGTGGTCTGAAATGCGTGTGGACACAGTTCCAAAGATTTGGGATTCAGTTTCCATTTGGAGAAGAGCCTAGAATTTTTGGATGTTTCCCCAAGGGTTCAAGCTGATGGATCTGAAATACCAGCAGGGGGATCTCCTGAGAAGCGTTTTCACAGCTCTCTGGGACACTTCCTCTCTGGGGATAAGAAGGCTCTTTGCTGTTGGGCCTTAGGCTCTTCCCTGGTGGAAAGTTGGCTGTCAATCAAAAGGGAAGAGTAATGAGGAAAAGCTGCTGGCTTCCAAGTGCAGAGCTTGGTCTGGGCTGGGCTTGGCTCATCAGTGGATGTGCTGGTGTGGGTACAAGTTCACTGAGGCCCATTCATCCCTTCCTGATGCTGTGCCTGCTTGACCATCTCTTTGTTTTGAGCTTAAGGAGGATGATGAAAGGCAAAACAGGCCTGCTGTGCTTGTGCAAAGCAGGCCTGGGTCTCAGCTGCTGGAACTGGCTCTGAGGAATCAACCAGCAACATGGCCTCTCTTCAGTCACCGTACCATGAGCTCCAGAGCCTTCTCCTGAGAACCTGTACAGGAGCACCTCCCCAGGCAGCATAGGGAGGATCTCAGTGTGGGGTAGGGTGAACAGCACATTTGATCAGCCTATACATGACTCGGCGGGGCATCCCGTTTATAGCCAGTACTGTAAGTTTGGATAGTTAGTTAACCTCAGAATATCTGTTTCATCCTTGACACAATGAAATTCATACCACCTACTTCAATAAGTTATCGTGGCAGGTAAAAAAACAACAAGCCTAGGGAAATTGTTTTAGCACAATCCAACTGCAGTAAGTTCATAAAATATCAACCATGGGCCAGGGATTTAGCTCAGTGGTTCCAGGGCCTGCCTTGCAAGTGCAAGGGCCTGGGTTCAAATCCCAATAACCACATACAACAAAGCCGGGCGTGGAAACTCATGCCCACCAGCAATCAGAACCACATACCACAGTGCTGGCTAATCCCAGAGGCAGGAGGCAGAGGCAGGAGAATTGCTGTGAATTCAAGGTTGAGCTCAGAGCCAGCCTGAACTGAAAATGCAAGACCCTGTCTCAAAAACTATATATATATAGTTTATATATATAAACTATATATATATATGTAAACGACATATATAGATATATAGATATATATATCAATATCAACCGTCATATTCCAATTGCAATATGAGAATACCACAAAAAGAATATGTTGTCATCTACTGTTAAAGTCACTTTGCCATGAGAAGGAAAAGAAAAAAATTATACTAAAGAAAAGTTAAATGCTTCCTAGTGCGTATTTTCATGAAAACACAGTGATATCCTTTCGGTTTTCCGTGGAGGGGTCGCTGAGTTCAGTCCAACCTTGGCATGTGAACTTGTGGTTTCTGCCCAAGGAACTAGCCTGTGCTGGGAAAATGGACTTGACTCAAGCAGAGTGATGTCAGTATGACTGTGGAAGGCGCTGGGACAATGTATAGTCAAGCTAATGTCCAGCATCAGAACACTAATGTTGTCAAGGGAGCTTGCTACTACGTCATGTCCATTGGAAGCCCTAATCTTACACATTTAGAGCTGACGCTTGGATAGAGGAGGGCAGAGAGAAGGAGACTCTTGTTCTTGTGGATGACAAGTTTGCAAGCATTCTGTCATCTGTGCCCCATCCGTGGGCCATCGGGACAGAGACAAGTCGCTCATCGACTGATCAGAACCTGTGTGAGTTAGACAAAGCAAGCCCAGTGTCGCTCCCACACCACTGGTCCAGTTTGCACAAGAGCAGTTGGCCCATCTGCAAGCCAAGGGACCAGAACAGCTGCTCGGATACGGGTCGTTCTCTCTTTCCCTTGGAAAGGAAACATCCTCTCCTGCAGAGGGAGGAGGGGAGGGGGGGATTGCTCTGTGACTTCCACTTATTTCCCTTTTGAGTCAGAAGAGCGAGTGCAGCTTGAAGACATGACAAGCCAGCCAGGCTTCTCCGTGTCATCCCGACAGCTCCAAGTGACTTTCGTGGTTTGGAGAAGTCACCAGTTTTCCAACCCAGCTCCTCCATCACCATAACAGCCAGCATGTCTGGGAAAACTGCCTGTCTTCATACAGAGGCCATTATGTTAAGAAGTAGATGATGAGAAGTAGGAAGAATGCAGAAACTGCCTCGCTCTGTGCCAGGAAAGGAAAGAGTAGGAGTCGAGTGATCGATTTCTTGGCCAGACTCAGACTGCCCGTCTGCTGTGAATCAGCGAGGCAGTTTTCATCTTGGAGGGCAGAAGAAGGGCACATCAAAGGCCCGTGGAGGCCTCTCAGGGAATTCTCAGCAGAAGCAGTTTGAAATACTAAAGTCTCTTCTTTTCCATTCTAGGAATAATCATACTGGCTAAGGACATTGAGTGAAGATGGACTGGGAAGAAAGGATTGGAAGAGAGAAGGAAAAAATCATACTGCAAGGACAGTTTACAAGCTATAAGTCTGGTTATTAACCATCAAAACCATTCCTCTACCTCTAGCCTGAAAACAGAACCGAGAGGTGTGAGACAGTAATGCACCAGATGACCCCCGAGTGGCGCTCTAGCTCCCCAACCACAGCAGACACCGCTTTTCCGGGCTGGTCAAATATGCCCTTAATTATAAGTCAGCTCACTCTCATTAGAAGAGGGGGAGCTGAAGAAGGCTGGTTGAGCAGTGGAGGCTGGTCGCAGGGAGCAGGAATGTGCATGCAATCTACAACAGGAAGAAAACGAGACTGACTTTTACAAAGGATGTACCATGAATACATCAGGCTTCTGAAGAGACCCAAGCACGGAGCAGGCAAAGCCTCAGTGATTTCAGAGGGGAGATCGAGCACCAGCATTATAGTGAAGAACTTCTTTTTCACCTGCTGAGAGTTACCTCATAAGACAGAATTTTCTCTTGTCACTTTCCCTTCAGAACTGGGAATTGAACTCAAGACCTTTGCACTGTCCAGTGACCCAAACCCTTTAAATTTTTTAAAATTTTGAGACAGGGTCTTGCTCAGTTGCCTAGGCTGAACATGAGCTTGTGATCCTTCTGACTCAGCCTCCCAGAATGCTGGGGTTATAGGAATGCATCACTATGCCTATTCAATCACTATTCAATTCCCATTGAATTTCTTTTATTTTTAAAAATTTTTTTTTTATTTTTAGGTTTTTTGAGACAGGGTCTTACTTTGTGGTTCAGGCTGGCCCTGAGCTCAGCCTTAAATTCACATCACAGCAATCCTCCTGCCTCTGCCTCCCGAGTGCTGGGATTACAGGCATGACCCTCGACGCCTGGCACTGTGGTATGTGGTACTGGTTGCTGCTGGGCATGAGTCTCCATGCCCAGTATGGCATGTGGTTACCGGGGATTGAACCCAGTTCCTTGCGCTTGCAAGGCAGGTACCGGAACCACTGAGCTAACTCCCCAGCCCTCCACTGAATTTCTTTTATGAAGAGGTATGGTTTTACTACCCACCCTTAAGAAGCAATGACTGATAATAATTTCCTCATCAAGTTATTATCTCAGCTGTCTGTGATCTTTGTTTGGTTTATCCTATTGTATATATGCTATGAATTACAATCAGGTGATTAATATTATCTACTCTTTAAGATCAAGTGAAGTATATGGTAAATTGTACAGTGATATACCATGGGTATACATTTGAGTCAGGATTTGAACCCAGATTTTCATGGCTCAAGTGCTTTGCTTATATTCACTCTGTAAGGGTGTTTGCTTTCCCCAAATCCTATGAGTATCATCTTCTCTGTTTAACTCATGTGCAAACTGAAGCTCAGAGGAGTAAAGGGAGTTGCCCAGAATGAGTCAAGCTCTTCAGTGCCAAAGCTAGCAGTCTGTAATAGTTCTCAAAAAAAGTTGGGTGTGCTGTTGCAGAAGTCAAAGGTGGAGCCATCTTGGTAAAGAGCCAAAAGCCAGAAGAGGATGGAAGAGCGGAACGGAGAATTCCAAAGACCCCGCTCACAGGTCCTACTCCTTGGATCCTCAGAACCTCTTCAGAACCTGGTTTTTTAACTTCTTGCTTAGAGCTTTGTGTTTTCTGATCCTTCTAATAAGTCTTGTCTTCTATTTTTCTATCAGTAAGTGTTTGCAATACATAATGATTCCATATACCATGGGGAGCTGGTACATGGACATAACAAATCTTTTCTCATCCCCCGTCCTTCCTATCTTTCCCTGCTTCTTTGAATTCTTGGCTTCTGTCCCATTTACGAAAGCTGTATTTCTATTTTTGTTTCATTTTTTTTCTCCCAGCCACTTTTCTTCCCCTCTCTCCTCCCTTCTTCACCTGTCCATTTTCTCATTTGAAAAAGATCTCCCTACTTCTTACCATCTAAGTCAGGCAGACTTCCATTTCTATGACCTACCATCACAAAATCCTAATTGTTACAGTGTGTCCTAAACACAAAAGATGGAAGAGGGAAACCAAATCTCAAGGTCATAGCTAAAGGAGGCCCAGGCGAGGAAAGAGGAACAATCCAGAAAATTAGAATTTATGAATGCAGACAGTTGGTGGGAATATAAATTCATTCAGCCATTGTGGAAAGTAGCATGAGAGTGCCTCAAAAATTTACAAATAGAACTGTCATGTGATTAAAATACCACAACTGGGCACACAGCCAAAGGAAATGAGACCACAATGTTGAAGAGACATCTGTACTCCATCCAGTGTTTATCGCAGCACCATTCACAATGCCAAGGTAAGAAAACAGCCCAACTGTATCAGTCACCTTTTAGTTGCTGGGACAAAATACCTCATGTATCCAAATTAAAAGAAAAAAAAATAAATGTTTATTTTTTTAGCTTATGTTTTAGATGTTCATTCCACGGTTAGCTGTCTCCAAGGCAGAAACATGGTAGAAGACCGTGGTAAAAGAAAACTGCTCCTGTCATGGCAGCCAGGAAGCAGGAGGAACAAGGAAGAGCCAGACAAAGGGAAAAGGCACCCGTGTGAGAATATACCCTTCAGGTTGTGCACTCAGGGACCTATTTCTTTCCTCAGCTCCCTCCTCATCACAGCACAGTCAATGTGAACTCATCGATGGGTTAACCCAATGGTGCCATTAACATTCATTCCCATGGTCTGTGCACCTTCACAAAGCCCCCTTCTGAATCTGAGCCTTTATAATACAAGTCCTAACATTATCCTTCAATGAATGAAGCAAAAAGAGGTTTATTCTGGCTCCTGTCTCTGGAGGGTCAAATGCAGCTTCCCTGGCTGGACCTCTGGCAAAGGCAACATGTCATAGCAGGAACCTGAGAGTAAGAGCTCACATTGTGAGCCAGGAAGATGAAAAGGAGAGAATAAGAGCTGAAAGACTCTCCTAATCCCCCTCACTGAGGGCATCTTCCCCACCCACTGACTTGGGGACCTCCCGCAAGGCCTCATCTTTTATGTGTGCATATGCAGAGCAAGTCTTATTAAATTGCTAAATTGCTGGGCTGGGCATCTTCTTGCATTTCTCCAACCTCAACTGCCCAGAGTGCCAGTATTACAGGTATGGGTCGCCACACTCAGCTAGGCTCCATCTTTTAAGGATACACAGTACTTCCAAAAAATACCACGCTGGCAACTGAACTTTACAGTAGATCACTGCAAGGAAACACCCTCTCCTATCAAGTCTCTGGACAGCGTGCAAGTGTCTTAGTTTAAACTTCTAGTTTTAGACTTACTGTTTTAATGTCAAGGCAGTACGGGAATAGACTTGGTTTCTCAAACCACCAATCAGTGGTAATGTGTTACAGACACAATAAGAGATTGATAAATATAATAACTGTGCATGTATTTAATAATAAATAAAAATTATTCATTGGTAATTGTTATGGCTTGTGTCTGGATGCTCCCCCAATGCCTCATCTAGTTATAGATAGGACTTTTTCAGAGGTGGCTGATTCTAGGGTGCGTGATTGATCCATAGTACAATTAGGATTAAGGGTGTGCTTACTAACTCAGTCCACTGATTGGATGGGCACTCCCAAATCCTGTAGCCTCCATACAACATAAGGGATAGAAAGAGGCTCACTTTGTCCCTTGCTTGCTTTGCTACTTTCTGCCCCGCTGAACTATTTCCTCTCTACGATGCCTGCCTGTGATGCTACCTTCCTTTGAAGCAGCCAGTTATAGAATGAAACCTTCACAAATTGTAAGCTAAATAAATCTTTGCTCCTTTAACTTTAGGTGTCAGGTATTTTGTCCGAGCAATGAAAAAAGCAAATAAAACACTAATTTTCAGGATCCATTTAAAATTAAATTAAAAATTCAAGTCAACGTTCAAAATTAATATAATTTTTAATGACATTATGAGTATTAGAAAAATAGTTTAGAATTTAAAGGTAGTTTAATTAACATAATTCTCTAATTAATTTAATTAGACCAGGTTATCATAATTTGTGGCATGACTGAAGTTACAAAAAGCAATCCTTCTAAAGAAATATTTGTTACGGGGCCGGGGAGTTAGCTCAGTGGTTCCGGCGCCTGTCTTGGAAGCGCAAGGGCCTGGGTTCGATTCCCCGGTAACCACATAACAATACTGGGCGTGGAGACCCACACCCAGCAGCAACCAGTACCACATACCACAGTGCCGGGCGTGGTGGCTCACGCCTGTAATCCCAGCACTCGGGAGGCAGAGGCAGGAGGATTGTGATGTGAGTTTGAGGCTGAGCTCAGGGCCAGCCTGAACCAC